>JTDE01003380.1:31452-70548 GCA_014338405.1 Paragonimus skrjabini miyazakii | reverse complement strand
TGGAGAACCGAGTTGTTTAGAACGAAAAAAAATGGCCGTCTGAACAAGGATAACGATAACGAAGGAAACTGTAAGAGTGAGGCTAGTTTTGTTACACTATGGAGCCATTTTGAGCCAGCACAGTTTATCTTTCTAAACGTGTTTTTCACATCAGGATAGTTAAAAAAAACTGATTCATCAGGCAATCCAGTAAAAGTTATTTTCATAAGCGTCAGTTTACTTTATTCCCAGATGGAAAGTTACGGGAAAATGTTAGTAAGAAAGGCTTCGTTCAAAAACGCTTGCTCAGTCTGTTGTGTAGCTTATGAAAGTTCTATAGAATAATGTAGAAACTAGTGACATTTTAATGCTACAGGGATAAAATCTGTAGAGTACATGTACCGTAATGCTGGTTTACGGCACACTGGAGGATCAATAGATTCCATCAAATAACACATAATCTAGATGTCTAAGAAAAACAACTTGGTGTCCATTTCACACCTAAGGGTTAATTGCGCACTTGGCTGGATGCAACTAATCATTTTTCTGTTATTCCACGTTATTTCATATATTGTACAACCAGTCGTTGGCAGCAAGTTGACTGAGGCTCGAAAATAGTTAGCTGTTAGTCTTCTATTTCCGCAAGTCTGGTTATCAACATCTCTGATGATCTGGAATGATCCGTGTGTCATTATTTCATTCTTGGACAATTGGTCTTATCCAATGCTTATCTTCTTTTTTTAGTGCTGATTACACGAAACGAACCTACATTATAATTTCTGTTCTTCGACCACCCTAGTTAAACATTCTAGTTCTATTAGTCGTCTAGTACTCACCTTTCTGCCCATTTTCAGATCGTAATATGTCACCATCTACACCTACTGTGGTGTTACAGGGTGCATCCCATGTAACATGCCTGGATTCACTATATTGAAACGCCGGTTACTGATAGTGCATATCTGTCATTAACGAGCCACATGTTTACGCAGCTATCACAGTTAAAGCCTACTGCTCAAGGGACTGTTGAATGTACTAACATGCTTACGCGATTGGTTAGGAAGCGCTAGCCCAGTCTAATTATTTCATTTCTCGGTAGTGTTCCTTTAAACCTCATGGTTATATGCTGCTTCCGTAACGAAACGCTGTTTCTGGACACTAAGTATTTCTGTAGAAAATGCAAGCTTCAAATCAAGAACGTTTCCGTGGTTTCACAATTTTCTTCTACATGTACTTGCCGAACTGCATCTTGAAAGTAGGTGTAAATACGCGTTTCACTGGTCGCATAACATTCATTTTTACACTTTACGCCTTATCTACAACTGTTGCCAAAGGTGGTATCAAATAAAACGAAGTTCTCTTTTGTGCCTTTTTAGAAAGAAGTGCAGATTTGGCAGGAACGATCTACTGGTTTCCGAATTCTGCTTTAGCATTTTTAATTATGTTACTTTGGCTATTGTTGATTAATCGAACGAAATGAAATCGGTGCTTTCGATTTGGCTAATAAAACTCAATTGATTTGAAGCTGTTAATCGGAATTTACCGATCGACAATTGTATCTTTCCTACAGACAATCGGGGAACCTGTGCTTTACAATCAACAAAGTGTGACCGACTGTCCTAGTGTGATAAGTTGGTTTTGCAATCGTGTGGTCAATGGAGTAGTGATCAGGTTCATAAACAATTGGACTAGTATACCAGTCTTGGTAAGGACAAGGAAGTACACTACAGATGACTTGCAATCAAAGATCAAAGAGCAATTTTAGTGCTTTCTTTCAAAAGGTTGGTTGGTGAAAGCTGCAGTCACTTATGAATAAGGTTCGGCTCAGACCATTATACTGGTTTTAATGTAATTCACAGTGTCATTCCTGACAAAACAAATGACGGAATTAGTGAGTGGAATTTTTACTAATTAGACTCATTTTCCGTAAGGTTCAAATATTACTCATGAAGTAATCAATATGCTCACCTTGACATCTGAATAATTGGGATAAGGCTGACGATTGCAAGATTATTTTTGACACTGTCACCTCCATGTGCACTTTACACTACGTAGTTTACTCTTCTGAGTAATATACTAAAGGTCAGTTCATCCAAATCCTTGACACAGAATTAAAGTATAAAAGTAGGTTCTTACAACTTTTTCTTGATAGTTGTGTACTACTGAAATCAATCAGATAAAAGTAGTTTCATTCGTATGCACTTACTTGAATAAAGTAATGTTGGAGATCCCATGTTAGAAATTTTTCTGTATGACAAACTTTCACTTTCATTCCTGGTTTAAGAAAACGTTCCTAAAGTTCCCTTTTGGAAATGTTTAATGATGCCGTGCCAAACGTATTTGAGAGGGATGATCGTGCAATTACACTGCTTATTTTGAGGTACCCAGTTCATTTTTGTTTGAAAACGACCCCTGTCTCTGTTGTTCCTTTTCATCACTAATATGTCTTGTCACTTTTCATTAAGATCATTTTCAAAAGGGTTATTTGGTTGCAATTTAGCGTTTTTAGTCAGTTTGCAACGAGGACTATTTGAATGGAATTAATTGCTCTCTCAGCATCATGGCTAGTGCGCAACTGGCCATCCTGACCAAACCAGTTGTTTCAAAACCGATCCGAAATTTCTACCCTCAAATCTTCAGAAACATGCTAGAGACAGGCCACAAAGTAGACGTTATCAAATCATTCTGTATCACTTTGAAAACTATTTATTTTGCAGTTCACCGAGGTATGGCAAATTAAGCGCACCAACTAATCCTCGTGTGGTCATGTTTACACTGACCTGCTCTGGTAACTCAGCATGATGTTTCAGGCTGATGGTAAACACTCATCTGTGAGTGCATAGTTGTCGTGTTCAGACCTCCCTCTCACCATGTCTGTGTTCCATTAGAAAATAGATATATGTGCGCTCGCTTGTAGCAAACTATTGATTCTTCCCTTAAACCAAGCTAGTTTTATTGGGAAATGTTTAAATATGTGCGTACTTTGACTTTACAGCAAACGATTTTATTATATATTAAAAACTAACAAAATAATATGACCATGAATAAAAATGTTAATATAATAACACAAGTAAATATCGGTCGCCCAAAATTAATGGAGAGGTTTGTCCATTAGTCCATACAAACGACAATGCCTGTTAATGATGTCCGCAGATTGTGGAATTACTTGCCAGTTGGATTCCCACTTTGATGTACCTACCCTTCTTCCAAACACTGTCAAAACAACAACAGAGTCGCCTCGTTGAAAGACTTGGTGAGACGGCTATTCCGTTTCGTTTCACTTTGCGTCACGACATACCGGCATCCATCACTATACAGTCTGAACATGGCTTCATGTCCGAAGAGCATCCGTGCGGCATAGAATACACGTTACAGGTATGTTCACATAAAAAACTAACTACAAATTTACCGTTCATTTTTATCCAAAGCCGAAGTCAAAAGTAACGCAATAGAGTGATGAGTAAACCCTTCCTCCAGCTATCTTGTTTGTTTTCCGTAAGTTGCTACAAGCCAACAAACATTAAATTTTAAAACCGGTAAATCACACCTGTTGTTTCCGTTCTGTTAGCATTACCTTGAGCCCTAAGTAATCTCGAAGTATTAGGTCATAAATGTCAGTGATTAGATTTGCTAGACAATACATTAAATTTTGGTGGCTCACAGTAGTTTTTAGTGCTGGCTCTTGTCAAAAGCTAACAGTCACACATTATATCTGGGAAGGAAGCACTACAAACTGGATACTACTAGAAGCTAAATATGAATAGACTGGTATGTATTCAAGACTGTTTCTTTAGATTATTCAGAATGTTGCTTTCATTTTGGATTTTAGACTTAGGAAATCTTATTTTTTTTAATGCTCTTTTTGTATATATTCATATGTAGTTATTAACAAAACAGTTACAGTTACAGAATTCAACAGAGTCGATAAACCAGCAGTGCTAATGGGACCAGTTCTACCAGCAAATAGTTTTACATATCATTAAATTCTAAAATAGTAAAATCAAATTTATATGCCAATGAAGAAAACCTTTCTGAAGCACGGTACATCGACAAACGTTGACGTGACGATCCTAACGGAAGTAGCCGTCTGTAAGGATAAATGGGTTTGGTTGACTGATTGTGAAATTCGCTTTTATTTCTAATTTGAACACTCAATCGCCAGCAGATTTGTTAACACAATTACACCTAAGGTATATCTGTTAAGGAAACTTCGACCTCAAAGGAAGCTCTCTACATACATAGGCATGTACAGTTTTCTTGTTTATTTGTTTGATGACGGTTTCATGTCATTTACAGAAGAGAAAACAAACGATAAAATCAACTTAACCAGATAAGTGTTTACTTTAGTTGAAGATGCACCCCACTATCATTCGTTTGGCAGAGTAGTGTGTTAGGTTTATCTGATATCTATATGATCTGGCTAGCGTTTACTTTCTTTCTATGCAGGAAAAATGTTCCCTGGTTCATGCCTTACTTCATCGTGCTCATACTTTCTACATGTCCGACAGTTTCTATAGGCAGCAAACGTTTTAAATCAAATGTCAATCTAAATTTCATTTAGGTGGTTTTGTTTGTGGAGGATACGGTATCAACCACTATTGTCACCTAGAAGTCACTTTACTTGGAATTGCTGATCAAATGCAGATGGCCTCTGCAAGCGCCAGTACAGTTTTGAGGAATTCTGTCTGATAGTTACAGTTAGACGTCCGTCTACTGGTAAAACATAGGCAACGTACGTTCCAGTACGTATACAAATTCACTCGTACCTGAGACGACAATTACTTTAAAGCCAATGATCAAAACAGTTGGTGCAGGAACCATTTAGCATATTCAGAAACAGATCACCAGATTGTCTGTCTAGCTGTGAAGTATACTTAGTGAACGCCGGTGTGCATCTATCTGGTCAAATCATTAGATTGTTGCTGAAGTTTGGCCCATTATTTTGACGCACCAGATAAAGCCGCATACTTTACAAGTCACTAAAGCGATTATTAATGACCCTGATCATGAGGCACACTGAATGCAAGCACAGTTAACAGCGAATTTAAGCTTTCCTTGGTAAATACTGTATAACCACACAACCATTGATTGTCCAGTCACAGATGTTGTGACTGCAAACGTTTGGGTCTAGAAAATACTATTTGTTAGAGGTTTTTAGGGATGCACGAAACCCCTCTGAGATCGCAATCTACATCTTATGATAGTACTCCTTGAATGGACTGAGAGAAACTAATGTTTAGGTAGAGTTCTTTCTGTACGTGTCACATTCACAACGTCTACTGAGCAGATGATCCAGTATCTCCAGTATCCTGAAAAAGTACCAGCAAAGACAGCCTTTGAAACTGTTTAGCAGTTTCCATATGAGAGTCGTTGCTGATTAGCAGCCTACTGGTTGATCGTTTGTCGATCTTTTCAGACCTAATTCTGAAGGATAAAAGCTGTCCTTGCTCTTAATTCAGGCTCCCAGTGAATAGCCATTCCACAGGATTCATAAGACCACTCTCACTAAAATGTACTTTTATCATGGGCTTACATTACAGCATTACAATTGGAAAAAATTAAATGTTCGGTGCAGATCACCAAAATTTCAGTGCAAACAAAAATGTTCATAATTGTAGCAATATCGCTGAGCTACTAGTCAGAAAAAAATTGACTTAAATTTTAAACATTGTTTGATAATGTTCTAGTACATTATTACCCGATATTGTCTGTCTATTTCCTGTACAGGTGTTTGTTGGAAAGTCACTTACAAGCCCAATCAGTAAAAGAAATTGTATTTCAATGACTATTAGACGTTTGACCATTGCTGTGCCGGAGCCCAATTCTTTACCGTTTAAAAAAGAAATCATGAAAAACTTTCACATTCATTGTGGTTTCTTGAAAATCACTACCGTTTTACCAAGGGAGATTTTCTATCATGGAGAAACTATACCAGTGCTGTTGAAAATTGAAAACTCCTCTAGTAATACGGTTAGAAGAATGAAACTTCAGGTGAGTACTTCTTGTAATTTACACAGTTGTTTTCTGAATGAAATATTTTTCAGGTTCAAGCTACTTATTACACACGAATAGAAAGTATTGCGGGTAGAAGGAATATCATAGGACTGTAGGCGTCAACTGTTCGTTTACATCTTTCTAGTTTGCTAAAATTTATAACAGTGCATTTGTAGAATTCTCTGATGTTCTACTGATATAATCTTCCACAGAAAGTTGCTTCCACAGCAAATGCATCCGATTTCTGATATAGTTTGAAAAATCAGTTTCGTGGTGGTAATTTTTTAAACACTTGGAATGGATAGATTCCTGCAACAAGCACATAATCTGTCTAGAAATACAAATCGGTTTGATGTAACAAGCAAGATAAATTGTTGTCAAATTAAAAAACAACAACAAATGTTAAAACAGCACCAGACATTTACAAGTGCGTGAGGTTTTGGGGAATATACCCATTTCGAAAGACATTTCAAAAGACATGTAAGTGGAATTCTATTTCATGATGCAAAATTTGGCTGTTTACCACGTTCTACAAGTTGGGTTGCATGACATTTGTCCGGACCAAACAGAGAACATCACCCTATTCAGAGTGGACTAAATGAAGCTTGAGCTTGTTGGGTTAGCAGAGACCATAAAGGTCACTGTGAGTAAAATTTGAACGCCCCAACCCTTTCTCTTTTGGAATACCTTAGATTAAGTGATGTTTTCGACTTGGTCATTATAAAGTTCATATAAATCCGTTTACTTAATCTAACCTTATGTTGACACGAAAATTTGTTTCCATCATCAACTTTGGCCGTAACTGCTCTTCTTAGTTGGTACGAATTAATCAATCCCCTCCGTAAATGACTTTCATGAAATTGAAGAATTGAGTTTCAAGTATAGATGTAAGCTACACCACATTTGTCATGTTTCGTGGTAACCTGTTGAAATTTTCTTTTGAGCACAGTTTTACCGTGCTTTGTTTCATAACCTAAGGTTTACACTGTGTAATCCGTTAGGTTTGAACCTCGCCTGAGAGATGAGGAACTGATAATTTAAGAACGTATGGCACAATTCGCTAAACTTCCAACTGTGCCCACTTTGATATCACGTGAATTGATACAAGGCTAAACCTGTATCATTCAGCTTTGTTATGTTGTCAATTATCTGAAACCTTGATATGTCTCTCAATCATGAGGCAGGTTGAAACGTTGTTTCTAGGTTTCTATCGCCTATAGAGGTAACCTGAATGGGTAGTTTCTTCTTGGTCTGAATTTTCTGGATTATGATCCGTTTAACTGATCATTAATCACCATCATTAGCAGTAACAAGTGAACTAGCGGAAGAAATCTTGCGGTGTATATAGATTTGATGCATTTTCCTGATTCACGACTTAAATGTTCATGATCAAGTTCCGATGAGATTAACCATGACTTCATTCTAACACGAGATGAAAAATAATGGAAATCAAATTTTGCGAAACCCTACCGAAATCATCTACTTCAGCGGTTGTCTGGTGTTCATTCACTGTCGCTTCTACCGTGCTGGATTGTACGACTATTCTATCGTTGATCTGATGTCTTGATTTCTGTATCCATTCGTAATTACGCACTTTTAGTTACAATTACAAATGGTGAATTGTTAAACATTATAAATTGTTCATAAACTTGTCCCTACATCGGATAAAACGGGTCTGCCGTACAGTCAACACGATCATCGTCTCATTGTCTGTCACCAGGTGCTTCCATCCACCCCTTAGAAATAAACAATAAAAATCAGATATCAAATGTCGATAACCGAGATCGCACGCAAATTACAGCTAGACTGACCCATTATGCACGTACAAAATAAATCACACCACACTGGAACGGACAACTAAATCGAAGTCAGATTCTGCAGTTGGTTTGCACGAACTGCATCGCGGATGGCTATCCACTTGTTCTTCTCATACACCGTCTCTCATAGCTGTGACGCAGTGTATTTCGGTTCTGAGTGAAACCGTCTGAAACAAGGTATCACACTTTTTACCTTATCATTAGTCTGTCATCAGAGATATGTACGTAAGAAGTGTCTGATTAGGATCTCGTAATAATTAGGCATTATGGCAACAGGGGCAGGATGCTTCATTGTTAATAGTCCTTTTACCAGCATGATAGGAGACGAATAAAAACCATTCATTCCTCTTCAGATATTGTTCATCTTGTGTGTCGGTGGATAATCTGGTAGCTGCTTCATTGGGGATTTTAGAACGTACTGCACTTCAAATGATTTATCTGCGGACGCCAATATTTAACGCATTATTTGATTGAAATCTCAACTTTTATTGAAAGTTACATGCAAACGAATCGCCAAAACTGATCTAATTTGGTCACCATCGCCACTAGGAACAGTCAAAATAGCACTGAAATGTAAAATACTTCGATCTTGTTGAAATGCTTGCGTAGATGTTGTAGAGTGCAAGCGTGTCTTGAGTGGGTCGCCTTCCATTTGATTGTTCAGGTTATCGTGTTATTTTGATCGAATCAAGATGGGCGATCTCGGATATTGGTGAGTCATATTGCTTACCACTGTACATTGTTTGACATGAGTCATTCTCATCCACAATAAGAATATTCCAGTTAACTCTGAACCAGAGGTTTTTCGCTTCTTCTTCTGTGTTCTACTAGTAAAAATGTGTTGTGCTTCACTCTGATATATCTAACCGAATGGTTGTCTACGAGTTTATACTTTGCGCTACATCTTTAAAACAACTGTCACTGTCAAGTTCATTTTATAGACTGAATTGTTCTACATTACTTAATAATATGACGCAAAACTCTGCAACATCTGATCAGCTGAGCTTGTTCCTTTGCCTCCAGTCTTCAGAAATATAGTTGTTTTTATCATGTACACATACAAGTATTCATTTAGTCACGCAGAATTATTCGGTCATTGTTTACTCAACTCTCTTGGTGCACACACCGAACGTAGTGTAAAATATCCACACCAGATTTAGTATGGATGAAGTAAAACAGTTTCGGCGTCGTGTTCACTATGATAATGGTAAATCCATTAAGAATAATACAAATTTACAAACAACTTGTAATACTTTACGTTTTAATCACCGCGGGCGACCTTCTTCAGGAGTGTTGTCATCGGTTCTGATTACAACATTCAATCAGTTTACCAAAGTCGAATCGACTTTTGTATATGTACATTTATTATGACAAGATGATTGCCCCAGAGACGTCATTACTATTCGTTACTGTATGAGTTATATTTATTGTGCAAAATACCACTAATTTGCGAAAAATGTCGACACGTTAAAAATCGATTATTTACCTCGAAGCAGATAAGCGTAAACACATTCTCTAATTGCTTTGTCGTCATTAACAAAAGATTGCGAAAATCTCTTTGGACAGTTCTTTACACAACTACAATGTTCCCCTGTACAACAACCATTCCTGCAAGACTCGGGATAGAGTCGCTGCTGAGAGAATGGAAGCCATTAGGGATATCACTCCTCTGTGAACGTTTCAACTATGTATGCTTTCATAAGCAGAAAAACCAGTATGAAGTGCAGCAGATTATTACAATTTTACTCTCCCCCAATCTTATCTGACTTAAGTGGTTGTTGCTTGACTTTTGTCTGCTTAGAATGTGCAGCAATACCATACAGTTTGCCGGTAACATTAGTTCTGCAACACTCCTATACTTCTAGTCGCTAAAAAATAATCTGATCATGCTCTCTATGTGTAACTGTGATGACCTCATCGGTTAAAGCATTTCCTTTCTTGTTGATTTGATTTCTCTGGTTTTCTACAGCCTCTACACACCGGACTAATACTTAAATAATGAGAAATTAACAAACCTGACAAATATCGCAAACTCATGAACGGTGTACTAATTGGTACTGCTAACGAGAATCGATAGATCGGTCAATTCCCCATTTATTTTGTTCTTGTTCAGACAGATAAATTATACCTGTGGGATAAGCAGTGCAGTTGTCAAGCTGTAGCGCAGTCAGAATTTTATTGCACTCTATTCGTCCAATTCGTCCGAGTTAATAGGATATTCTTATTTTGAAAAAACTTCATGGATTTCGGCTGTTTCTTATAACCAAGAAGATCAGTTGCTCTACCCCCACACTTCTGAAAAGCATAGTCGTTTTCCTTTCCATAAAATACTAAGCGCAAATACAGTTGTGTTCAACACTCACAAGATAGTGCTTCTGAAGTTCGTGAGGAATAACATTTTTACAACGGTTGAGTGTTCGTTCCATTTCGACCGTAGTAGGAATAAACCAGCCGTTACTAGATACATTCGACGCCATCGGTACATTTGCAGTCAGTACACACGGACAGCTTTTGTCTTTATTCCGGGCCAACTTAAAGCAGTCGTAAATGTGACGGAAACCGTGACCGAAATAGCCACTTTGGAAAGCTTGCGCAGTGAGAAGTAACCACGGAATGAATTATACGGGGGTCTTTTTGTCACCACATGCTTAATGTAACGCTGTAACCCTTTCAGAATAAGTGACCACTGTTAATGCATGCTCCTCAAGGAGGACTGTTGTAGGAGAAGCAATGTATTTAATTTCCAAAAGTGCTATAAAGATAGCTTTCTAAGTGATCTACACATCTGGTTATTAATTCAAGTTGACGTTTTGTTTGTCATAGGTTATTCAAGTGACTGAGATGACCATTTTCAAGCAGCACGTCACGCGGACAGTGGTGAGTGAAATGGAAAGTGATGATGGTTTCCCGGTAAATCCGAATTCCAGGGATTGGGAACACAGATTTACCATTCGCCCGTCACTACAGGACGCTCTTCAAAAAGCTGGTCTAGCCTTAGATGGGAAGTTGAAACACGAGGACACTACGCTGGCCTCGTCGACACTGATAAAGGACTTCCGAAAAAAGGACATGATGGCCTTGGTTATTCAATACCTGGTGGGTGAACTAAATATTAGCTGCTGTACTAAATCTGCAAAACCTCGATAGCAATAAGTTGGATATGATGTGTAACTGTATTTTGTTTGCATTGCAGTAAATACCTTTCCCAAATGAACGTACATGATAATCAGTTACTGTAACAAAGACCCATTCGGTCTGGTTATGTTTTAAAAAAATCGATCAGGTGATACATGAGGAAGTTCGGGAATGCATTACAATAATGAGGCAAGAGGTATAATTGAAATAATCGCAGATGTAGCAGAGGAATGTACATCATAGGAATCAAAGGAGGTTTGAAACAACCAAAACATCCGTGAAATTAACTAATCCATATAAATGTGATCAACGGTACAAGATGAACTGAGAGACTGTGATAGTCGCTGAAGAGTGTGAACAGCGAAATCAGACTGGGAAAACAAGTAGACTGAGTTGGTAAAAACTATTTAAAGATGGAGAGCAGCAACAGTTTTTGTGCTAGTGAATTTGAGTGAAGGATCACCTTTAGACTGTTTTTCAAACCCAGACTGAGACAATTACACTACATTACAGAGAATTTACTGGTATAATGAATGGACCGCAAGTTTCACTAAAGTATACAGCTGGTGATTCGATTGACAAGAATGCGACTGCAGCATTTTAGTTACAATTTGTGTTTGTTTGCGAAACTGGCTTGTCAACTCAGACAAACGTTTTACCATTAGGGCACGTAGTTTAAACTCCAAGTAGTTTTCCATCCCTTCTGCGATGTCATTGATGGGAAGACTAACAGGAAGGTATTTGTTTAAAGTATATGTAACCCGTTAAATTTATAATCTCAGTTATAACTTCACTACAACATTCAGGTCTACATATTATTCTCATAATCTCCCAAAAATTGGTCGGAAAGATGTGAAGGAAATCTTATTGCTTGAGATATAACAACATTGATCTCTGTCAGGGTTATCGGTACGAATCGATATCTCAAGGTGTGTTAAGTTCCATGACGGAACAAAGTTTACTTTGTTAATGTAGTCCAAACTAATAGTGTGTTCAGTGGTTGATACAATTAAGTAGAATAAAAATGGCGAGCGAATCAGTTCGTTTGCAATGGTCGATCACTAGACTGTTTACACGCAAATAAATCTCCTAGATAACTTTTCCCCTGCCTCTTTGATTTTCGAACAAACCCAGGGTGTGTGATTCTTGAAATCACAAAAATCAACATTATAATGCACTCAAAAAATGAATTCATTTTATTCACTTTTATAAACAGTTGTTTAATCACAATTCTAGGGAGTGTATGAATGCCGTTCACTAGTCAGCACATTTGAATTAAAACGATCCACAGTTCGTTAACAGTGTTGAAGAGCTAAATAACAATTGTCTTGAGATTTACATTTGTTTACTTTCGGTCACTCGTACAGTGTCCCTTATTATTTCGGTTGCCGAATGCACTTTTCAAAACGCTGTTCGCCATTGCTAAATACGCACAATTTTAACTAGGTTAGTGACGGATTCTTGACTTGGATCACGTCAGTTACAAGCCCTTACAAAGGATATCGTCTTAGTGCTGTAGAAAATAACGGTTGCGGAATCCTCATTTGTATCGTGAAATGTGCATGAAAAACCATTAGGAGATGGCAGGTCACTGAGTGGCAGATATTGCCTCGATTAATTCCAGTGAGATGGACTTATTGTGGGGAAGTTGACCTTAAATTGGGTCTCCTCATACTCGGTCCTCTAGCATGTAAGGGTAACTGAAATTTGTTCACCGGCCGCTGATTACATCTCAAGTCCAGTAAACACGGACGTCGATTTGTAACCTAAACTCTACTATTCCAGTCGTCCAATCAACCAGTTGAAATAACCGAACACATCAAATGATTCGCTCCGATTGTAAGCTTGCGAGCGTATGCAATCAATATGATTACAGAACCGGTACCACTCGGGAGCACTCATCGTTTTTATAAAGATCGAGGCTATTTAAATTTCCTACTAGTCTACAGTTTTTGCGACACAAAGTGTTTGCTATCACCTGACATACAAGATCACAGATCGATTCGATACTATAAGGTTGTCCAAACTTAGACGAAAGCAGCCGCAATAACCAACAATCAAACCATCAGCAGGGCAATTAATAAACGAGCACCTCTAACTTGCAAACTACCGCAAACTACTTTGGTCTGGATGGCATTACGACATTAAACAAAGCTTCGAACGAAAATCACTGAATTTGCCTAGTCCCATTAGATATTGACTGCATTCATTTGAGATGAAGAATACTGACAACAGAATGACAACAGGTTTTCGTTCAAGAAGTACGCTTTAAATTATTTTGTCAAGAATATTTAGAAAAAAGTAGGCGAACAGATAAAAAAAAATATGATGTCAGAATGGGGATCCACATGCCAGTTAGTAGTTAACATGGCCTCCTGTGTAAAGGGGACGTATACAAATATAAAGTTATAAAAAAATTCAAAATTTGCATTTTTGTTATAGATTCGAGTGAAAGTATTCACCGGTTTCGGTGGACGCGACGTCGAGGCAGACATTCCGGTTATTCTGACTCACAAACGCGGTACACAAGAAATCGTCAAGGCAGAAACTGTCGGCGATTTGATTATTGAGAAATTCAAAAGAAATAAATCAAAACTCGTGGATCTGGACGAAGATGTATGAGCGACCAGTTAATGATATTCTCTACTTTCATGCTGTATTTCTCAATTCCAAATGAATTGGTAGTTATTAGAAAGTTCTTACGCTCTCAAGCGATAACTCAGTATTTGTAGTTGACGACAAATCAAACTGGAAAATTATTTTTAAGCTATCAGATCTATATCAGAAGATTATCAGAAAACGCTGTTATTATAGCATAGCATTCATGCATTCTAGACAAGGTAGATTTCACTGTAGAGCACACAATGTTTGGTTGTCACAACTACTTAACACATTCCATTCTGAATTATACTTGAATCAAAGGAAAACATTTAATAAAAATATTTTCTCGGAAATTTGTCCTTCTGTCATATACGGGTGCCGCATTCTGAAGGCAACTGAATTGTCTGCACAAACCATCACTTTCTTTAGTCGTGAGAAACCACTCAGTCAATTTATCAGCTTTCAGCAAACTAAATAGGTTTGTTAGCTAGTCCTATATAGACCGCAAACTGTAGGGCAATTTTACCATGTTTGGGAAACACGCACGGTAGTTTACTGTTCCACCAGATATGGAAGCTCCAATCGTCAGGGCATGTGAGTCAGCTTGTCGTGTAGCCGGCTAGACACGAAGGCCTCAGTCACACACCTACCGGTCTTAATTCTTCGGGTTTACACCGGACACCTGGTGTGTGAGTGAAACCGCATGTCGTGCAGCACAAGCCACTTGCGGTGTTTGGTTAGGCGCATGCGTCCTTTAGCTTCGGTCATCGTGACAGGCTAATGCGAATCGCATGCTGCCAACCGTGCGTGTAGCCAAGAGCTGAGGGGTGCCCACACAGTTCAAACTTGACCGTGCGTACCACAGTTGTGAATACGTTTACATACGTGATAAGAACTTAAATTTACGAATAGTGAGCATCTTAAAGATTAAAATTATACCACTGAGTTGTGCCATTCATAAGCCCAAGCAATTACGTAACCACTAACACGATATTTTCAAATAAGATGTAACCTATCTTGCCTAACATAACGCAAAGTGGTTAGTCAACTGTAGAGCAGAAATAAAGCAAACTAATGGAGAGGTTGAATTTTACAGAAGACCAACAGAACATCGTATAAATTTAAATTGCTTTCGTCATACAAACACCTCTAACGAATCTGTATCTTTTCAGCTTGTCTAAAAATGATAAACAAATGTCATGCTATTAACAATGACAATAGGACATTGGTAAATGGTCAATCGAAACGAAGTACCTCGGCAATCGAGCGCTCATTGTCGCGCAATTTTCGTTGCTTATAACGGAATACAATAGGACAACAAAAGTCATTAAACCTAACGTTTACAGTCTCGCTAAAGGTGATCCTGAGAGCGTGACTAACGTTAAAATAATCTGTGACTATTATGAACGTGAGAAAGACCAAATTTATACTATTCACATCGGCTCCTTCACCGTGGATTCAAAGTTCAATCAAGCCTTTGACAAAAAACGAACAAAGTCAAGACTAGGCCCTTCACAGTGTCTGCTGTTTTCATACTGACACTCGTGGTTTGCCACATAGCTATTTGATGCTGACTCCATGACCGGTTGTGCGAGGTTATTTTCGAATACTTGAGTTAAATGTATCACAGTATAAAATGCTTCATATCTGAATTTCGACAACAGAACGTGCTGTGTACCGCATGCGCACACAGAGAATATAGCTATCAAAGTGGTGACTAGATCGATTTATGACATAAACGTCTACAAACCGGTTTATATTAATCTTTCGTTCAAAAGCTAACAAGTAGAAAAATCCCTAAGTAGCTGATATGGAAAAGTCCGTAGCAGTACAGCTTTTCCTACCGAACCGTGCTTTTTGAAAAATAGATGTATTCAAGCTCTAATCATTTTCGTATGTATCAAAATACCTAGGGTATAGATTTGACAAGTGAACATGAGCGCTAAAAGTATCACTCGATTGACTAGAACACTAGATCGAAAGGACCGTTAGTTGAAGCTTATTCAACGGATGGTCCACATGGTGGACAAAACCACAAACTTCCAGTCCTCTCACAGCGTACTAGGCAACCAACCGATCTTCACTATGGATAGCACTAGTACAAGCATTTTAGTAACTCTCAAATTAGACCACACATTAACCCTCCTGGTAAAAGTCTGTTAAGTCTGCTTTATTCACGGACGACCAAGCAAGTGGCAAATCACTTGTGCTCACAACAATCAATCCCATTTCCTGAGGGGTTAAACTGAAGACCAGTGGATGAAATAACATCACAAATCGAATAGTTTCAGACTCTAAGCACAAGAAAATAGATATCTGTCTTTGGGCAGCAACTGAACAGGGAAGCAAATGAGACAATTTAGTAGGAAAAGCGCACAAAAGATCACGATAACCCAAGTGTAACCGTAAGTTGCTATAGAAATAGAGAATCGGGTACAGTCAATTGACGCATACAAATTCAGTAACTTCAGACAGACGGGATATAGTCATGAAACAGTTCGGTTTATCAATGATGCTTTCACGTTTTTACGTCGGACGGTTACAGCAGAAGCTTTGTATTATCTGTTTTGTCATTCTAACAATGGTCACAAAAATCGCAGGATCCATTATGACTTTTCAGCATAACTACTACCACAAGCACACTTAGATCGTATATCGAAACTCTTCGACTCCGTATTGAGTAGGGACTTCTAACGACAGTCAATAGCAGAAAACAAAGTAACTGTTAAGAAGTGCACTTCTCAACGAAGCAATCAAGACGCATCACACCCTATCGATCGATCGGCCCAGTTTTGGGTGGTGGTAAGATTCAACCCAACCAACCAGATTGCGACCGTGCAGTAGAACGCCTGTACACTGTCTGAACTGTTTGCTTTCTGATGCCACTGGTAACCTGATTTATTCCAACACTCCGACTGCCATATAAAACCGTCTCATCTGATTTGCTCCGCGTATGACCGTCTCGTCTGATTTGCTCATCATCTTGTCGGCCATCTACGACAATCGTTCCGTCTCATATATTTAGATACCCTCTTGCCTAAGTCGGACTCGTTTATCAGTAAGCGGCGTTATGATGTCTATTTCTCGATTTTGGGTCAAACGATTGAGCGCGTTCTAAGAGGGACGATCCGATAGTAGCACTGTAATGCAACGAAGTCAAAAGTCGAATGCGTTCACTAGACAGGTAAAATCGTTTAATTCATACAAGCTGTAATCATAAAATTAGAAATAATGCCAACCAATCATATTCGAAATACTGGCAACCAATGAGCAGCGTGATTGAATGATATGTCACCTCATTTACTTCAGTCGTTTAAGACAAACAGAAACATAAACACGATACACTCAACACAAACGCTCGGGGAAGGTTAAATATTCACCTAGATTTTCTTAAACAAAAAATCTTTTACTTCAAATCTGGCCTCCTAAACATTCAACTTGTTCCCACATAAGAACTGAATTGTTATACCTCGAAATGTCACTTACTGTTTTTGTTATTTTGTTTAGTTACACGCCCATTTGTTTGTGACATGTTTACACATAGTATACCTGATTGACCACGATCACAACATAGATGTTTGTCACTGCTTTTAGTGTACATTTGATCTCCATAATCCCTGATGTAACGAAAAGGTGTCCAATAAAGCACAATCTTTATTGTCAAGCCCGCTAGTTACCATGCAACGCGCGCGCTCTCGTCTGTGGATCAGAATTCTAGTACACAGCACCCCCATGTCTCCGTTCACGCGTCGTGTGCACTTCTGCCTGGTGTGTGTGTGTGATCGGCGCCTTCAATCAGGAGGTTTTCCGCCGGCCATTCTTCGTCCGTTGGTCCGACTTCGTCCGGTCGCTCGTGTTGTTCGCCAACTATCCGCTGTGGGCTTTGACCGTATTCCACGATTGCATCGAGATATTCCTGTGTTACTGATGAGTAGTAGGGGATTTTGATTTTCATATAGGTTGAACATCACTCACAATTGAGCGCAGCTGTCTCATTCCCATAGCCTTTCCAGTCGGCCCCTTTCGCAAAAAAGCACTAGACTCGAGTTTCGCTCTTATTAGAGCTCGTCATTAGTGCATACACTTGCCACTGCCCCGGCCACGCTGTTCATGAGGCAACCGTGTTTACCACTGCGTCAGTGACCTCACATTTGGCACGACCGAATTATCATATGTGAACACTCAACCATTTTCGCTTGCGAATAATGATCAGGTTGCCCGATCGTCTCGATTGGAGACACAGTTACTGTCTGTTAATTCCAATCGATAACCACTCGATTAAGAGAGAAGTCCTAGTCGAGGGGTCATCGATTAGAGTTAACAGACAGTAACTGTGTCATTCATGTGTGGGTATTTTCCACCTGACAGATAGTGTCGCGCTTATCCCTGGCTTTTGATGCGTTTGGTTTAATGCTGAATCTACTGTGTAATCAATATTCTTTGTTAGAGTTTTTCTCTAAATGATAAAGACGCAATACAGTAAGATGTGGGCCCAGTATACCGTTTTGGTGGTTATAATTATTGTCACACTTCTCCGAGTAGTTGTTTGCTACTGAAGATTATCACAAAAAATCAAACAATGCGTCGAATCTCAGCACTTGTGACCATCGACCGAGAGTATTTCATTGAAACCCTGTATAACAACTTCCTACAATCAGAGTTATAGCGTACAGAACCGGTTTCGTACATTTTGCATTAACAAGAACATGCTGATCATCAAAGTTCGACGCATTTGAACATTTGCTCCAACGTGGGCACCATTGTATGCGGCATTTATTTACTACATTTTTCCTGCCTTCGATGAACGCACACACACACACACAAATCCGAACAACAACTTCTGGCCGATCAGTAAGTGGATTTCTTGTTGGTCACCAGATGTAACCACCTGTCAAGTCAGTCGGAATAATTAATTTGGTCTGATGGTTTAACTCACTGTTTGTGTTTCAAAAGCCACTAAAAACAGTCAGAACAAGCGTGAAGTCACTTGGACACCTTTTAATCATCTAGCGAACAGAAGCAATTAAACTCCAGTCAAAACAGTCTAATTATCAAGTCGAACATCACGCAAATTTGATAGCGGTTTTCACTTTCAAATGGACTTTCTAGCCATCCTCTCTCGAATTGAAACACTAGACCTGAGTTTCGCTCTTGCCAGAACTCGCTAATAGTGCATATCCTTCCTACGATCGGGATTAAAACTCCGGTCACGCTGTCACAGAGCAACTGTGTTGACCACTCCGCCACTGATTTCACATTAAGCACCACCGAATTCGTATACCTGAACGCTCAGCCATTTTCAATTGTGAGTAATTATTAGGTTGTTCGGTAGTATCAATAACAAAGACAGCTATTGTCCTATTAAGTTCAGTTGATAATCCCGCGATCCCGAGACAAGTCGAAAACTCCGATCTTAATAAACCTACTAGGCCATACTTTAGTTTACAGAAAAGTCCATCAGAATGGGAAGATCGTGATAAAATGTATGAAATCAGCTAACTCCCCGATTACTCATCATTAGTCGTATTATCATTGTCTTGTTCCGTAACGCATGAATCATGCTTGAGAAACCTGTATGAGTAGCGAAACGTGAACGCGATTGCTTGCGCGTCTCACGGACTTACCTTGAGGAAATCATCCCGTTCTCAAAAGATATCAACAGTTCGATTGACAAACAGGTTGCAACAACAAAACGTCTCTCTTGGTGCCAGATACGAACACAACTGTTTGACTTCCTCACTGCTCACATTCAACAAGTGGTAAGCAAGTGATAGGTTAGATAACATTCATTTGTCAATGGATGCTGTGCATGTGTCCGCCGTATATCTATCAAACAAACGAGTGCGTACATGAGCGTAACATTCAAGCAACACATCGAATACGTTTAAATGTGGAAATTGATGTGTTAGGTTGAGGCCATTAGGACCGCTGACTGATAAACATTCGTAGAGTTGGATGATATAGGTTGAACACCATTCAAATTTGAGTGTAACTTTCACATTCAACTGGACTTTCCAGATAATTCCATTCGAGAAAAAGCATTAGACTCGAGTGTGGCTACTAACAGAGCTCAACGATAACGCGCATCTTTGAGCAGACTAGGAAATCAACGCCGTCACAGTTTTTTATAGGTTGTTTTCAGTTGCCGGGCCTTTGGACCCTTGATGACCTATTGCGGGTAACCACCGTATCTTATCCCACGAACGCAAACAAATTGAGGTTTGTTTCTTGTAAATGATCACAATGTTTATGTCAATAGTGCCACAATTCCAGCGACTTGATTCGGTTCTGATGTGGCAGCGTTGGTTATACGTGCGTCACTCAACGTTCGTCGGAAGAACGTACAGCTACGATATTCACACTTAAAGGTGGTCAGCAACACAATCAAACAAGCACTTGAGATGGAGTTCAATACTTGAGGTAGCGACAGATACCTCTGCATCCTAGCTGGATGTGTGTATCGCCAAAGATAGACAGCGAACCAAACAGGTGTTAGTTAAGGGAGACATTTAACGCCAATCCAGAAGACAATAACTAACTCAGTGCTTAGGTCTGTAACGTCCCATACGACCTACTTAGTTTTCATACGGAAACTGCATACTTGACTTTGCGATAGATGTCTACTGAAAAAAGCGATATCCATATGAAACAGCAAACATTAAGAATGACCACTTTTGAGTCCGCTTATAGTGCAGAACGTAAAGATCCAGTTGAAACAACAATGTCAGTTGGAACAAAAACTGAATCAGTCGTACAACCGGCCATCACACAGCTCTAAAAGTGTCGCCAATCAATACAGAAGAAAAGTTTGGTTAGTAGAAAAATATGATTCACGTGTTTCAAACAATGTTGTACTTAAATCAAGCTCACCTAGAACGAAAAAATGCGACCCGCGCGTGACTGCCTTCTTGCGATCCGTTCTTTTGCTTACCTTGTTCGTGAACCGATGTCGTTATATTATAAAATTTGCATGGGTTCAACAAAAATGTAGCCGAAGCTAACTGGATGTTTAAGATTACAGGCAAACTGCAGCAAGCAGGATGGGTAATCCAGCAGACAGATCTTAACGTGCTAACCAACTTTAGCCAGTTTCATATAGAGTAACGGTCTAACGAAAAATAATACAGGGGAGCCGAGACAGTGCTACTCGAGGGACGGCATGTGCCTATTCGAGACGGCAACCGACTCACATTGACACTAGTTTTTTGTATAAGGTTAGTCGTTTTAGTCAGGTAAAGTCAGTTCACTGTTTACCATACAATCTACCCGGACGCACGTGAGGTAGTTCTTAAAGACTCAGAAATTATGCTGTGGTCCACATCACCGTCCCTGTTTTGGGTGTAACACAGACTGCTGCAGTTGCCCGAGATCCACTTCGCTTGTTTCATTCATGAGACGATGAAAACCCACACAGCAGTATTAGACGAAATTGAAAGTATTAAGTCAAAATAAGTCAGGATTTTGCTGTCAAGCTTAGAGTTACGAATGTATCTCCTGGCTACTGCATGCGCCAAAGATATCTGAAGAAAAAACGACTGTCTGAAAATAAGATGATTCCTTCGAAGAAATTAAGCGCAAGAGTCAGCTACGGGTATCTCACAACGGCATGTGGACATCGGTGATTAAAATAAGTAACATCCGTTTACCAGTATGTCTAGCCATTGTCCAAGCTTGAGAGTGAGTGATAGCATGTAACTAACGCACGATAGCAGAACGTTTTCATGCAAGCTTTCACTGGGGGGGGGGAACAATTCACGCGTGGGGGCTCCTACGTACGGAAAAGTCTCGCAGCGGCTATCACACATTGGCGCTGTGCGTCAGTATAGGTTTGTGACTGTAGTGATAGCTATGGAAGTTGGGGTTAATAGTCTGGGTGTTCAATTGCTCGTCGAGCTTGGCATTTCAGTTACAAACATTCCATCATCAAAACCTGAAACTTTCAACGTTGCTGTTGATGAGGGTCGATGAATACCCGTCTTGCTTTAGGATGGTAGAATGACCTTTCGACTTTGAATCTGACTGACTGCTTCTTGTTGTCGTTGATCCCTTGATCTGGTGTCGGTGTGATTAGATTATGTTGTTATGACCGTTTGGCCTGGAATTTGATGAGTCAATTTTGTTATTTTTGACTTGAAATCTTGCTGATGACTAAATCAAAACATTGAGTTCTCCTGATCCAGTTTCTCAATAATGATAGAAGACATATAGGTAGGTACAAAAAGACCTACTTTTTAGGATCCCTACTCACAGTAGTCCTACTCGGTCTTTTCTAGCTGTGAATATCGACGAACTTCTCAGGATATCCGGTTGACTTCACCTGTGCGTCAGCACTGCTGTTTGACATATGAACATCAAGTTCTAAAACTGAGAGAAGTGAAAGATGTGGTTTTCCTTCAACCAGACAAAGGTTCCAGTGCAGTTATCATGAACGAGGCTGATTATGAGTCCAAAATGAAAGGTATCCAAGCGGACATATGAAGATTTCCCACAGACAGCAGGCTGACAATCACATTTTGATAGAGAAACAAATATCAAGAAAACTGCAAATCTTCCTACCACACAGGTACATCTCGGAATTGCAACATAGACAAAGGAAACCAACCGGAACCCGCACACCACAGTTAAGAAGTGACCTAGAAACACATAGGTATGGTTTCCCATCAAGGTCAATCTCGTGCATGGACAACTGACCGTACCACAAGTTTGCCAGATGGCTTGCAGAGATTATCCATCCCATCCGTTAGATGTTTACTTCCTACTGTGTAAAAGATTCTTTCGAACTGTAACAAGCTTTACAGAACGTATCGTTCACTCAATATGTGGTCTATAAATGTTGTCTTTATTTACAAACGTTCCCCTCCGAGAAACAGTCGGTTTTTTGTGTGCAGTTTCATTTCCCATCAAAATTTACCTTTTTGTCTCCCAGTTGATTATCTCAAGGAACTTATGCTTTTGTGTACAGAGAATATTCATTTGGTTTTGGAGGATCATCCGATAAGCAGGTTGATGGTGTAGCAATGGGCAGTCCATTGGGTCCAACACTTGCAGATATATTTTTAGGAACGATTGAATTAAAACTATATGATGCTATAGATGATGCCAGCCTCTATAAGCTATATGTAGATGATATTTTGATTTTTACGACAATTATTCATTTTGTTTCACTTTTAAACCTTTTCATTTCTGCCCACCCTAATCTTTCTGTTCCCCAGGAAGAGCAAGCAAACAATAGTTTATCTTTTCTAGACATTTCACTCACTAGACAACAGGATGGCTCATTACAACGCTCAGTACACCGTAAGGCTACTTTGAGCGGTCAGTATTTGCAGTTTTCTTCATTTGCACCAATCACTTGTAAACGAGGTCTCCTGAGAACCTTGTTTCATACAGCCCGGGAGATATGCACCGATGACTGCTTGCAAGGAGAGATTAAAGAAAGTGTTGCTCGCGAACGGCTAACCTGATAAGTTCATCGATGTTCACAACCAGAAAAGACTGATCAAGACTGCCGTGAGTACGGTCCCTAAGAAGCAGGTCTTTTTGAACCTTCCTTTCACAGGCGATCATACCACAACTGATGTAAGTCAAAAATTACAGTCTGGTCTAACTCGTACATACCCTGCGGCTGAATTACAATTTCTACTCACAACTAGGAGTGTCTCTCAGCCTATTCATAATCGTGACCTACCGAAATGTAATCTATCAGTTCACTTGCAGTTGCCGTGACGTCTATATAGGCAGAACAAATCGGTGCCTATGACAAATAATGGCTGAACTTATGCCTAAGTGGTTGGTGCGCGCCATGACGCAACAGGCAATGGCAACAGAGCGAGTGAGACGAAATCCGACCTCATTCATTGCAAAGCACGTCATGGAAACAGGTCACGTTGTTGACCCCGCCAACTCGTTTCAAGTGTTGTTGCGTAATCGGAGTCCGAAACTGCTTGCTTTCTCCAAGGCAATGTTAATCAGTACTCGCCGTCAGGTCCCGTGTGTACATAAACGGTTGACTTATGCAGTTTGTTTGCCATGAAACTGATGACAATTATTGTTTCATGTAAACTCAATCGTTCACTGTTTCAATCGTTGTTGCTATCCCCATAACCAATGTCCTCCGATTGGTAGCTCAGGTCTCTTTCTGACTATCTATTTCGTTGGTTGATTGTCCATCTTTGACTATTTCACGTGAATCCGTTCAGTTGCGTGTTGGTGTCCAGTAACGGCTACGTTCGTGTCCACACAAATCTTTTCTTTGCACTGACTCGTGGATTTCATTCAATTCGGAGTTCGTTTATTAAACTGGTTGAGGAACACTAGCCTTTAAGAAAGTCTCCTATATGTTTTGTTATTGTTTAGGCAAGGACCTCTGCGATATCCATGTTGGATCTGTCCAGTTTGATTCTCGTGGACGGAGATCAATGAGAATTGATCGTGTCTCCCGATAGCTAATTCGTGTTCATGTAGCCGCGTAGACAGCTTTTGTCCGACCTGAATGACTAAAATGCTTTTTGCGGTCATTACACCTGATTTTGTTTATCAGATCCATTTTTCAGTAGACTTGAGTTCTTCTTTTGGTTTCGACAATAATCTCTGTAAAGTTGCGGTTGACTTGTGTGCCACCGCAATATCCTGAGGTTGCAGTAGTTTTGCTGTTATTGTCGATAACCAATCAAATTGAAGGGAAAAAGGAGATTTAACCTTTCCGTTCGAGGCCCAAAAAAACCGGCAACAAATGACCAGTAAGATTTCAAGTCAAAAGCAACAAGATTGACTCATCAAATTCCAGGCCAAACGGTCATAACAACATAATCTAATCACATCGACACCAGATCAAGTGATCAACAACAAGAAGCAGTCAGTCAGATTCAAAGTCGGAAGGTCATTCTACCATCTTAAAGCAAGACGGGTATTCATCGACCGTCATCAATAGCAACGTTGAAAGTTTCAGGTTTTGATGATGTCACCTCGTTTGGTGATGGAATGTTTGTAATTGAAATGTCAAGCTCGGCGAACAACCGAATACCCAAACACCCAGTGCTTCTACGTAACAGTCTATACCAACGTTTCCAACGCAAACGGAACACAAAACTGCGACGAGCAAACGAGGGTGTTCCACCGTGATCGTCAAATCCGCGCTCCATCGCTCACTTTACACAAATCCATCCTCACTTTGTCAAGTTTTCCTAGCTGATCTCCCATTTGGTATCATACAAACGGTTCAATAATCATCGCAGTTGACAACTGGAGAAGCATTTGAATCTCACAATACATGAACGCAATTACATACAAAGGTAGTTAGTCGAAACAAGGACTCAAATTACGATAAGGAGAGTTCAGTGTGTGAGTCTTTGCCAGTGCAAATTGACCATCAAAATCCGTGTTGCGTGTACCACTTGCAGAGTGCAGTTCTATCGTTGGACACAGTTCGGTTTTAACCGCTGATAATCATTTGCCCACAAATCTATTGACCAGTCGGAACCCATGTTATGTAAAACTGTCCATTCTAATTAACGGTAATGCTCGCTCGAAATAAAGCACTCGTTTGCTACCAACTGAAAACCCTCCAGTGTGCGCTCCGAATTCCATAGTTGAATAGTACATATATATAATTAACAATTAGCATAACGGATCTGAAAATAAACAACAAAAGACTGATTAAAAGGTGACACAAACATGCTAGTAATCTCAGCTGAACTGGCTTTTTCGAAGTCTGGAAAAGTGAGGAACGGTACAAAGCGTGTGAAGTCGATCTGAAGAAACACTGACCCGAGTATGTACAAGCCAATCGGTTGGATGAAAGACGAACACTCGGGATTGTGTACCGCTTACAACTGTGAAGAAAGCATCTAGCACATCACGAATCACAGTGGTGGAAAGAGGAAACGGTGGCAGGGAAGAACAAAAATAAGAGCAACATGTGAGGATCACCAGCTGAAGGGAACACGATAGCCACCCTCACCTGGTTTGCATGGACTGCTAACCAGTTAAATTACGAATCAGTCAAACCTGGATGGTGTGTGCCGGGTTTATGGTCTTCTTCTTCTTCTTCTTCCAAGAGACAAGTCGAATCACTTGATCGATCTACTACAGGCGTTTGGGAGTCAGGTGCATCACGATTACGACCAGAAAAGAAGAACAAATTATCACTAAGAACAGAATTGAGAGGCGTCTTGGGCGATACGTTCAGATAAGCTGTCAGTTCACAAGTGTCGGTGCGTTCGAACCGCATCGCGTTCATACTGGGCTCAGAAGCACAACGATGCAACTTCGGCATAGATCGATAAAGACTATCCAAACGCTGATGAATCTGTAAGAGGATGGTGAGAAAAAGATAGGTATGTGGAGAAAAATTTAAGATAAGACCTTTAGCGATGACAACAAAAGAAGACTCAGCCAACTCACATCGTGCGTTAACAGGAACCATGGGATTGTGTCCAGAGCAACACACCTACACTGTACATCACAGCTGGGAGATCACACTCGCGCATCAAGTCAGTGAACGTCAACAAAGTTGTGCATATCTGTTTCGACATAGTTAGGTCTCAACAGTACTCGTAACTCTGAGAATCAAACGTATGATCTGTGAATAAGTGTCTAAATGGTGGTCCAAATATTATTTCACCAGAATACGAGACTAACTGCCTGAAAACCCCCCAGACCCGTATAGGTCTGTGATAATGCGGTTCACACTAACACGTCTTGACTGCGACAATTATCTCATGTCGATGATTTTTCAGCAGGAAAATACTCATGATTAGAGAAATCAAAAAGAATAAAAGCTTTCTAACCTTGGTAAAAACAAAAAACGATGAACAAACTGAATGAAATAATAACCACACTGTTTATTACGTACTGTATCAGTGGCACGTGATTTGGATGATGAAAAGCATCAAAACTACACTGGATTTTAAATGAAAGACCGGACCCCCAAGACTGTCTGTAGGCTAGATCGCGAAAATATACACTCCATAATTACACAGATAAGTAGACGTAGTGTCTGAAATCCATCGTACGTTTCTTTTGAAACAATTAATGCTCGCAATTTTCGACGAACAAGTCACCAGGGAGCTGTGTTGAAGACGACGTAAAATCTGGAGCCGGATGTGTGTTGCATCTCTGAAACGCGCATTTGCGATTTCAAAGTTGTTGTTCACATAAATTCACCCCTCGGCAATGTTGAAGATCAGCGATTCTTGCTCAGGATCTCTAGAGACGATGAAGTCGAAACTCACAGTCAAGCTGGAGTAGGAACAGCTGAGCTTTAAGGCAGAGAAAAACATGATCGATTAGATCCTAGTATGCCACCAGACTTAGCATTTCGATCGAAGTCAGCTTATAGGGACAGATGCAGTCAATAAAGCCCATTACCATGACTTATTCGACCCTCTGGGACAAATTGAACATTCGGATAGCACTGTGTTTACAAGCGATATGAACGCACAACTTGGATGTTTTACTCTGAAAGAGGAAGTGCTGGATGATGAGTTCGGTGTATGAGAGCAGCAAAATAACAAGAGATTGATTGGTGCAAGTGTGCACATCCCACAGACTCTACATAAAGCGCTGCGAATGTCACCACAACCCTCCATATGGAGACCACATTGGCAATACTTGCCTCGGCCAACCCTCGTGATATTTTCAACCTGAAGGCTTCTTCTGAATCGGTTGTTAGACATACACTCTGGGACTGGCTTCATTACAGAGGAGTCTCAGTGGAGTACGCCAATTTCTTAAAGTCGTTGTAAGCCTACCTAGAGTACGGTACAAGCGTTTATGGGCAACTATCTCGGGCGTTCACGAATTCAAGTGGCGTTCGACAACGGTGTCCAATTTTCCCCTCCTTCCCAGTCAATTATGGGATGGACACTATTCAGAAAGGCGCCCTCGGACGTTTGAAGAATCTCGGTAGTGCAGCTTCTTCTAAGTAGTAGGCCGATAGACATTGGACGGATGGATAGTGCTGCTTTGCTTAGTACTTCCGCACACAAAGTTAAACCGCTTCAATATTCTGTCTGGTCGATATGATATGCAGTTTGCGCCTTCAAAGTATACAGTGTTGTTACACGATTCGGTTAGTACTGGCATCAATTTTGTTGCTGAGAACAGGCCGCTAGAAACGCAAACCTAGATGCCATGCAGGTTTTCGACAGCATAATTAGAAGTGGAAATGAAGTGTGGTAGTGTAGTTTTGTTTTGAAACACTGCGATGGAGATCCACGGGGTTAAGAGAACACGTATGAATGGTGTATTTAATAAGTAACTTTAATGAACAGGAAGAAAACATTTACAGAAAAGTTAAGCAACTTATTAGCAGAGTCTTGAAGCAAAACGTGTGGTAAAATCACAAAACGACTGTTGAAAAAATTAAAAATAGTACAAAGACAATTACGATTGGTGTGAACATATTACGCACATCAAATATATCAAGTGCATTTCAACTTACTTGAGAAAACGGAGGTCTGTCGTCTCGTTCGAAACTACAACATTCGATGGCAAGTCGTCGAAGTGCAGGAGGGATATCGGATCTAGCCTCAGATATGTCTGGCTTTAACAGACCTCGACCGACTAGGAACAAAATCTGGTCTCGGTTATTGTAACGTGAGTAGGGTAGCTGACCAGTGATCAGTTCACAAACTACAATGCCAAACGCGTACACGTCGGATAGGTTTGTGTACGGAGTCTCACCCTGCATACGGATCACTTCGGGTGCCTGAAACAACAGGAAACACAACAAACGAGAAAAAACTGTCATGACACATATGAAATGAAAGACGTTAAACTGTTTTTTAATCTTCAGCGTACGGGTTTGTAGCCGTTAATGCATAGAAATCTGAGATCACCGAGAACACAAATAGCTAATGATTGAGAATCAAATATGAGTCACATTAGACTTGAAATTAACCAAATCCCCGACTACTCATCAGTAAGGGTTAACTTAATTCGGAAACAAGAAATTTTGCATATAGGTACAAAAGAAAATGATACTGTGCAAACTTAGTCGTAGACGTCATGGATCCTTGAGTCAACAACCACGGGAGCAAGCAAAAACGTGAAACCGTTGTCTGACCACCGTGATACCTAATCCAACAGACTCCATGACATGCATGTATACAAGGCTCACTGTCAGTCAATTCTTTAAATGATGTTAGAAGCATCACTACGCAGCGGTTTCGGCGTTAACTTCACAAACCATTTATAATTTAAATCGTACACACTAAAACTTGGACGTGACAAGACAGTGAAAGCCGACTGGTCCTCCAGTTTCCTTCCCATTCTAGGTACTAAAGAGGGCACCACCAAGATTTAAATCAGTATGGTTTACGGGCTTTTTGATTAGACCTCAGGATACGCTGCACACACCCGAACAGACACTGCCAAATATGACCGTCACTTTTGTGATACCTGCGGTTTTTTTTCTTCCATAATAACTGTCGCTACTTTCCAGTATATGAACCGCCAGGTCTTCGAACAGGAACAAGTTTCCGATAACTAGCTATACTCATAGACATCCGAAACACCTTTGACTATGTCGACCAGGTGTCCTCCTAAACTGCTGGTTGACAGACATCTGACAGGAACGGGCTCGTTTTACGGGCATTATATCGTCAAAGAGGTGCAACTGAAGCATATGCCAGGCTGTAGGTTACAGTTCGATATGTCCACTAAAGTGCAACACGTCTATCTCATCTCCTTTCTTTATTCAGTTTTGTAATCGGCGGTGATCTGAACAAAGTCCCCGATGAAATTAACGACAGTGACGTTGAACTTCTTCTAGGAAACGGAATCGTATGCCTAAACCGAACCAGTCAAACTATTTTTTTCAACTGGTGTCACTGTAAACACAGTTCAACACGCGTTTGACAGTCTGGGGACCGATACACCATGACACACCATCTAAGTGCAAACTGTTCCTAAAATACTGGCAAAGGTCTGTTCCTGTAATCAACCTAGAGGGTGAGTCAGAAGTTAGGCGAAGTTTCGTTTGCTCCCTTAGTTCCGACACAGCTGGCAGCGGAACTAGAAAAGGTGCTTTCATACGTATCGATAAAGTTTGAAACATTCCTGACGCTGGGGTAACACATATCTGTTGTTAAACGACAGGATCTATGTCGTGACTGAATGCGCGATGCTGCTTCGCTGTTGTCACATACAACATTTTCGCATCGATGTCGTTTGTAGGCTATTTGTTTTTACGAACGCTGTTAGCAGAACATTGCCCACGTTCGAGGACGTCACCCCGTGAGTGTACGTCGTGGTTTGTTAATATCGTGAAACGATTACAACACACTAGCTAGGGTGGTTCGAACACGTTTGTTTTCGTGGTCGTTTTAATGTCATTAAGGAACCTACATTCGAAGGGGAGGGGAAAACAGATAACAGAAAGTCTATAAGAATGTGACATATGCCATTAACTGTGGGTGATTTTCAATTTACAAGATATCAGAAACTTTAAAGTCGTGAGCCGTGCAAAACTGACAAAAAATCGCCCGCTGTTACTTCCTAATTCTATATTTTATTCTTTTTTTCATTTATCCTTGTTTTCTACTACCAATAGTTTCATCAACTGTGTCCGATTCATAGAGCTGAAGTTGTGAACAGTATGTTATCACCACGCCACCTCATCAGCGTGTCATCATCACTGTCACAATCACTAATAATTGTATCGAAATTGAAGAAATTAAGCAGAACACTGTGTCGTAAAGGGAAGGACCTACACGTTAGTAGAGATCACAGTATGTGCGGGAATAGCCCAAGTGGACAATAGAGTGGGTTACCGAATGATGCACACAGACACTGTATTGTCAAGCAATATACACTGGATGAACCAGTGTTCAAACTGTTCGAGTTTTGGTTCCAAGAAAAGTGAAACAAAGTGGATGAAAGGAATAAAGCTAACGTCAAAGGCAACCAGACTGGCTATCAAATGACTCCAAACGGTTGTGAAAAAAATGGCAAGTACTCGGTAACACCAAACTGCAAAACATACAAAGTAGTTGGTAATTGCGAACACCCATCTGCAGATGTTTGCTAATCTCTAACAACACTGGTGCATGATGACACGTCGCAATGTGATCCAAAACGTCAGTCTTTCAGTTCGTGATTGTTCAGAGATAACTAGACCAACTGCTAACAACAAACTTGTGCGTTCGAACCCTGATCAAGCGAACGTCAGTCTATGTATGTCTAATCCGTTTGGCAGACCTAGATCACCTAAAGTATAAAATATCAAGTGGTAACAAGTATTCTCTAGTGTACAAGTGGAGGATTTAGGCCGTCAGCAACCGATCCTAATTTACAGACAAACAAATGAGGATTTAATTCATTACATGTTGAGTACCGAATGTGGCTGACAGTTCAGATGTGATTAGTTGACCATTCTGAGTGTAAAGTCAAGGACACGGTTGTTATCAGCCTCGTCCCACAAGCGCATGCACTAGAGTGGAACCCATGACGGAAGCAAGGATACATAATACTGAAGAGCTCACACAACAACGAAACTTGAGCCTAATGTTTTTCGAAATGAAAAGCCCATATGAGTGTGAAAACTGTGAATGAACAGATGAATAATGTCCAACTTATGACAGCCAGCATGTGCCAAATCCGGGTATAGGTGCAGAACAAAGAAAATTGAATGGACGGTTGGTAATTCTTAAAACGCGATTAGTTATGAAATAACCAAAAGCTCAGCTGGATTTCGTAAAGGCATTTTTCACACTTCGTTAAGATTATGTTTGTGGAAAAACAGTTGCTCAATTCAAAATATGACAGAAAAAACGATGAGGACCAAGAAGATCCCAAATATGAACGCTGTTCAGGTCTGACTGATTTACCAACATGTAAATGTTACGGTAAGTCAAGGTCGCTGTTTCCGAAGTTTTGCAGACATCCTTGAGGATTTTTTGTTTCATGATGCAAAAAACAACCGAAGGTCAGCCAGGTTAACATCTAGCAGATGACTGCATGTCGAAGAGTGGTCCGGCAGTCATTCGTCCCAGGGATACGGTGACCACCTAATTTTCCAACACTTGTTCTACAGAGGGCACAGACAGATTAAAATGAAAACTTTGAGAACCCGAAGACACTGTTCACTTACCATCCAGAAGATGGAACCAGTTGGTTGTTGTAAACCGCTATTCCACCATCGACTCTTGACGGTGGCCAAGCCGAAATCACCAATTTTCACAGTTCTCTCGTGCAGAAAAATGTTGCTCGATTTCAAGTCTCTGTGAATGATGTGCTTTGCATGCAAGTAGCTGTTTGAAAGAAAACAACAGTGACGGATTTATCGCTCCATTTGGGATGATATATCACCACACAATATTATCGAATTACCAGACGAATATATTCACCAATTAGAAAATTATCCAGAGTACAAGTTGACGTATGGATCAAGAATGGGTATGACTGATTCAGTGTAACCAACTTTTCCCCCAAGCATATTATTAATGCCCGTTATTAGTTAAAAGTGTAGTTATGCGCTTTCCAAATTCACTATTACAAATTAACCGAACTGCGGGCGACTTTAAAAACATTAATGAGTATCAGACTAGACCAGTTAGACTTATCAGCAAACCATGAAAAGGTTAAGCGCAATTAACCATACCAGTGGATGATACAGTTCAAGTAGCCATCGTTGAAAATTAACGTAAATTCAGTTAGAAGGAGAGATGCTAATGCGACCGCAAGCATGCGACAAACTGTGACAGGTTGCCATGTTCGAGAGCGTTTGTAACTCAGAGTATGGCTGACCGCATGCTATATCGCTTGACAAACGGCCATAAAGTTCCGAGTACGCGATAAAGCCATTGCATGGCTGCCTTGTAAACGGTTAGTCAACAGACAACTTTAGGACAAACAATAGGTAGAATGCGAACTTGTTAGCTAGAGGTAAGCAGTCACCATGACGCAAAATGATTTAGAAGCGCATGCGTTGGCACACCGCGTGTAAACTTACTCCATGCCTTGTGAAGTTTGCCGAGCAATATCCACCAACTCAGGCACATCGAAACGACCTTCAAGCACGTGTAAATGTTTGTATAAACTGGAACCTTCGCACCACTGAGTGATGATAGCCAAACACGGTTTCGAGACACAGCCCATAAACAACAGGATGTTGACATGACGAGTCTTTCTGTGTGACAAAGGAAATGATGACAATAAGCAACAAGGGTGACGCAAAGGCATACAATAGGCGCGTGGCTGACGGATCGAACAGCAGATGTGCAACAAAATGCATGGTCTACACCACAGCACATTTACTATACCTTTTTACATACTGGTTTCTCTTTTACGCATAAGAATGTATCTTTCATATAGAAGCCTTTCGTTTTAGTGCAGTAGAATTTCTGCATTGTATTTCCAAGCTGTGGAAGTGGCTTATGATTGGTCTAGTGGACTTATCTTTTGCGGCCTTTATGATGGCGACTGCAAGCATTGGCTGCTGCGCTAGGACAATGTCCGAGAGAACGCTTGAGTTGTGAAGGCCGTCATGTGGTCCGATCATTGGCTTGTGTTCTCTGCCCCCTCTGGGCTGGACTCTATACCCCGATTGGACCACATGACGGCCTTCACAACTCAAGTGTTCCCTCGGACATTGTCCTAACGTAGCAGACAGTGCGTGTAGTCGCAATCAAAAAGGCCACAAAATATGAGTCCACTAAACCAATCATGAGCCACTTCCACAGTCTGAAAATACAATGGAGAAATTCTACTGCACTAAAACGAAAGGCTTCTATATGAAAGATACATTCTTATGCGTAAAAGAGAAACCAGTATGGAAAAAGGTATAGAAAGGTGTGGCCTTACAACAAATAAGCACTTGCTATGGCAGGAGTTAACCAGTTGCCTAGATCTCCGGTTTACCTCGGTCTGATCGATAACCCCTGCAACGGACTAGTCATAACCCTTCCGTTTTAGCAGACCGATCATTTTGTCTATTTTAATTCCCACAGGGTGAACCGATTTCCAGAAATTGCATTCCAAGATGATGAATCAGCATATGTCTGAGTGTTGAATCTCTTCCATCTTCAATAGCTGCTGATATTATACTTCACTGCAGCCACCAGATTTGTGAACGACCACGCAAACAGGTTCAAAGCAATAAACAATATCACTTACTCTGAATACATTTCAAAGAAGAACATAAATGCGGTTTCCACATAAGAAAACCTATTGGGGAAGTCCAGAAAGCCGAACTTTCCCGAGTGTATTCGGTTTGTAAATACTTGTATCACCCCCCCATAATGAATATAGTGCTTCTGGTATTTTCCATAGCATTCCCTCATAACTTCACAATGCGAAATATTACTGAGCATAATATTTGCACTAGCTACATATAAAAGACAGAACAACAGCCAGTAACATTGGGGGGTCCAATTATACATACACTATGACCGTCAGAAACATCTCATTTGGAACGCTGTTCACTGGTAACCATCCATTACAAATTTTATGAGAATACATAGCCACGAGTGAAAACACCGGTTTTCAGGGTTGACGTATATCCGCATCCTTCGAAGTAGTGTAGAGATATTCTTTTTGGTAACACGTCTCGCACAGTGCCAAAAGTAATCTCCACTTCCCGGTCTTCCTTGTGTTGATGCCTGTTAATTAGTTTTCGCAAGTTCCAATCGTGCTATGCTGCTCACAAGCGAAACTGCTGGTTACACAAAACACTCGTACAAACTTGGTTATATTTCAAAACCACGACGACCACATTTCTGCTTGTAAACCAAGTTAAATCAAGTAACCACGAGCGCAAAACGCTCGCTTTACTCTACGCGACTGTTTACACCATCCCGACTCATTCAGAAACTAATCAGTTTAGTGACAATTAACTATAAATTTACTCGCCTTTAATCTATGTCTACTGTAGGGATTAAGACATTTTCGATTCAAACAAGCAAAACAGTGCCCAGTTCGTTTTACTCTTGTTGCTAGCATAAGTACTCTGCCAACAAGAAATACCTAACCCGAAGGAACAAATGTTTGTTCGTTGAAGATAGCTCTTCGTGGGAGAGAAAGTATTCTAAATTCACGGAACTTTATGAATGCGGTCCAGTGGCAAGACTGTCTTACTCATTAATGATAACGGGGTCTCGGTAACACAGTTCTTAACATCCCCATATCAAAATTAAGGTATACTATTGAATAGCGGTCGCTTGCAGCCTGTTGGCATACCATCATCGCACAACAATGAAAAGTTGCATGCCCAAGGAAACAATGGTAAAATCGAATGACCTCTTTGAAACAGAAGATAAATAGTTGGTGTTATGGCGTTCACCATTTGTTGTTGTGCACAGCAATGGTTGGAATTTCTTCGGGCTGCCCAAGCGCAGACAAGGGCCAAACAGATGATTCGAAATTAGAAACTTCCTATAACGCCAATTAAGAAAGCATTAAACTAGGGGCTTGAATGAGGCTATAGATTACATCATAGTTTACCACAGCGATGTGCAAAAGTTTGTTCCCAAACGGTTTTGTGCAGTTTGGTGAGCTGCTCTGGAATAACTATGAAAACTGGTTGGGTTTGATTGACCAAGAGCGTCGTATCGTCCTCCTGTGGGAACTGTACACACTTTAATCTCGTGATTGTGTTTTGTGGATGGATCTGTCCCTTTTTTCCAAATAGATACCTAATGCAAACAGTTTCATACTTCTTAGAAAAATTTTTCCTGGAGAGAAGGAATGTATCCTCGCATGCCACAAGTGTTTTGGATACGCACATACATTAACTTTTTTAAACAATTACAAAATATTTCTAGTTTTTCATCCACAAAAAGTAAATTTCGTTACTTATGAGCCCCTGATGGGCTTCCGCAACAAAGAATCAAATTTGTTTTCAACTCGCTCATCTGGTCATTCTATGTTCATTAAACAGTATTATACCAGAAGCATTCTAGTTAGGATTAAAGTGCCCTGGCAGCATGGCGCTTGACTGGGTCTAACGTACATTTAGTGTAGATAAATAGTGTAGACCGTTTGACCAAAGGCAATGGTAAAACTCTGGTTACAAAACATTCGCAAGAAAATACTTAGCAAGTGGTGCTTTGATTCTCGAAAATGCTGGCGAACACTTTTCCGAGACTGTGTATCAAACAACAATGAGACGGTTTAGTCGGCGGAAGAAAATGTTGTGGGTTCTTTCCAATGTAACGAATAGCACACCCTCTTACGACTCGGGAATTGGTGCTTATTGATAACCAGCGTGTGAACTCAGGTAAGAGTGGAAAATTACAGTGTCAGAGTGTTGACTATGGGACCATCGTGGCTCTCGTCAAAAGGATGGGACTTAGCTTTACGCTGCATAGATTTTGAATTACATTAAATTTAGAAAGTGGAACTAAGTTCTTCCAGGCATCTTCGTGGAGAGCAATACTATTAGGTAAAGTTACATAAATGCAAATGATCAACAGTTTGTAAGTCACGAGTGGTTAGCTTATTAAACTCAACTCAAAATCTATCTAATTCGGTTCTGAATCCCAAACCAAAGCAGGGCCCTCAATTGTAGCAGTTTATAAACTAAAGTAGAAAGAACTGTTTGGGATAATACAAATTAAAAATTTTGAAGAAAAAAAAATGTGTCGATTGCTTTCCACTATAAGCATGAAATCAAGTTTAGGTGTGTAAATTCACCTTCGTCCATTTTCTGATCAATCGTGGATCAAAACAGTAAACATTCAATCAGCAAAGAATCTTGTGTATACACGGCAATTATACAAACAATTAGTATGTTGAGTTCAGTTCAAATTAAAAACATTTAAACTGGATGCTAAGTTTTGTTCGTACAACTAGACTGCATAAATTAACGATAAGTTCCACTTGTTTCGGCTTAACCAGTATCGTCAAAACCAAATGATAATTAATGCACAGAGCTGAAAAGTAAACCGTTCGGGGACAAATATGGCTACATTATCGCATACTATTTCACGTAATTATGTGGATAGGTAATCCAAAAGAAATTCTGAAACAGCAAAAGTGATCACGTCACATACCGGAGTACATTGACTTCGTTTTTGAATGCCTTCAATTGCTGTGGATTTGGATTTGTCACGTTCAATTCCTTGATGGCTACATTTCCGTGCCAATAGCCTTTGAACACGGTTCCAAACGACCCAGAACCAATACGAGGACCTTTGGTGATTTCGGTGCTTGGGATTTCCCATTCCTCGTTCGAGTCACGACGCTGAAAGGACAAACGAAGTAAATGGGAAATCCAATGAACAAGTACGTAGTGATACACAATCAAGAAGGCGCACGCGGCGAAGAAAACATAATGCCCAGCAACTTGACCACACATGTCGGCGAACGAGTAATTTTAATACGCTGAAATTTCGTTGGTGTTGAGCAAACAGATGAATATAAAATCCGGGAAAAGGTCAATGAACAGAGAACAATGACTATATCGGTAAAAAAGAGTGTGTGATACTGAGCTACACAATGAACTCAGAGCAAAAAAGCCCTAAATTGAGTCGCCAGAAATAGCCGATGATGGCAAGGAATAACTCATAAAAGATTAAATGCATTTACATTTGACTATCAACAGTACAAAGAAACTGTATGGAAAAACAAACACAAATATAATTGGAAGGGGCGTACAGGAATGTTGTAGTCTTCCTTTAAATGTTAAGATGATAGACCTTGTGAAGAAGGTTGGTGTCATTTGATTTGAAGCCTCTATTATTATTTTCAGATTCGTCTACTTATAGGACAAAAGCTAAACGCACAACGACACATTATTCTAAGCTATTACTATGGCAACATTTTCAGCAAGTTACATTTTGGTGGACTCAAATATGAGATGACCTTGGAAAAATTTCGAGGATAATATATCAGAACGACAATGTAGTTAAGGCGGTCATCAAGCCTAAAGCCCAGTTTGATTTGTGCGTAAGCCAAGAACAATTCGTAGTGGTGCAGGAAGTGGGACCCTTTCAACTATATCTATTATCACTTTCGAAAGCAATACACTGGTGATTTACGTTGATTTTTAACTGTCTTACATCCATGGAAAGTACAAGCTCTAGTTTGGAAGTAAAACAGAGGAAATGGATGGAAGTGAATCATTAAAGACACTGTGCATAAACTCTGGCATTTAACATCAAGAGGTCTACACTTTACGAACGAACAACTGAGTAGAAAGTGAGCCTAAGAAAACATTTACAAGAAAAACCCATTAAAACCTCTACTTTCTCGCTCCCTATTAATAATTACGTCAAAGGCGACACAGTCGTACAACACTAACGCATAAGCCACTGAAATGGATTGTTCACCATCTCTCAGCACATACTTTATGTGTCATGAGGTCCCATTTTCAACTTGGCTTTGACCTACGATCGTTTAATTTAGTACGAACAGAATGTAGACAGAACCATTAGTAATCTCGATGTGTGATCCATCTTCAACGTATGATTGCATAATCCGCGCAAATTGTAAGTGACTAAAAGTAGCGCACTTTTGTCTGAATGACCTGTTGTACTGTAATATCCAGAGAACAGTAATACTCAAACTCATCGTAAACCGTGAACAAAATGGTCATATCACTGTATCACAATAACATCACCAGTGACATGATATTGAAAGTTTCACCTTCCAAAGAAGAAATATCTACATCGAAGAAACACTTTTGCACTCGCCGAATAGTGTTTCCCATCAGGGAATGTTTTGTACCTCATTCACACTCAGCTTCAGTATTACGATAAAACGCTTACGAACTCTTCTGTCAAAGTCAGGACGCAGTATTCACTACAGTCGACCCCTTAAACAACGATCCATTCAGCCCGTTGAAATCACTGATGCGTGTGAGTGACCTTGAAGCACTGCGTCCCACGTGATGGACGGGCCTCCAACTTCACGCCAAACGGTCAAGCTGAGAAGTGCCTAAACGTGAATAAATGTTAGGCTAATGCATGCAGGAACCAAACGTTTATGGGCAACACATTACAATCGAAATGACTGTGTACAAGGAAAAAATGAACAGTATCAGCAGAACTGCTTGTCATACTTCGAACAAGACAAGCAGCGATTTTGGTGGACACTACATCATTTACCAAATCCTCTGTAATATTGTTCGAATAGACAGACATCCAACTGATTGAGAACCTGTCAAACTCGTCATTGTTATGAAAACCCTAAGTATCGTACGATAGTTGCAACCCAGGTATTTGGACCTTGGACTGTCTATACGTCTGACCACATTGCACGACTGTTAGTGACTGTTTATATAAACATATCTGACCTTGAGCTGGAGCATAAATTACTGTGGACCAAGTCGCCGTTCAGCACAACAGTAATTAAGGAAGTTCCGTAAAAAACACCTAAACACCACGAAAAAAACTAAGAAGGTTTGACAAAGTTCACAACCGTCACAATCCAACATGCTGTTGTGTCAGACAATATATCTAACCCGTGCTAAGAATGTCCATGAAACTGGCAGCGGCATTTAAATTCCCACCTTCAGATGTCCAGATAACCCTTTCCTGTGCTCTGATATGATTCCCGTGTTCTGATGTCAGCTTAAAGTATACCGGAAGACTTTTTAAGGTATTGGTCAATATCTACAACGTGGTCCGAA
>JTDE01003380.1:3511-24437 GCA_014338405.1 Paragonimus skrjabini miyazakii | reverse complement strand
TAAGCCTTCAACATGCTGGAATGGTTGAGGTACCGTACGTGCAGCACTAGTAATGACGGCTGTATTACGATGGCTACTGGAAGACAAACGAAATACAGATGAGCTGTGGTGAGTACGCTTTGAATTGCGTTTTGTCGAAGTTGGTTGCCTAGGTCTATGGGCTGAGTGGGACTCGCGGTAACTGGCGTTACGCAGAAAGCACGTATAAAACATGTTCGACAAAACAGCCCCAAACCTGCGTCTAATCATTTCACCTGGTTGACGATCCCAAGAACGTGCCCGGCTTGAACGAGTACGTGAAACTTGAAAATGTTGAGCGAAACGCAGCCGGTTATAAACACGTTTGCCCAAAACTGGAGATCTATCGAGACGTGCGAACGTTTTGGAGTGATCTGTCACAGTCAAATCCATTGGACGAGCATTCCAGGCCTGAGGAATATCATTCAGCGAATAGAAAACTCGAAGTGACCGGCTTGGAACAGTAAGCGAAGAAGTGCGCGTAACAAAGAAGAGACAAACGGGATGCATAAGATTGGTCCGGGGGAAGAAAAGACAAAAATAAGAGTGAAATCACTACACAAAATACTTCTAAACGTGGATGACAGGTTGAGACATCGGTTGGTAAGAAGCTGTCTAACGAACGAATCAGCGGAACAGGTACATAAAACAAGCAACTCAGAATTCCGATCGGCAAAAAACAACGCGTTAAAAGAATCAATTCACTGCGACCACTACCTTGCCTATATAACCAGGTACATGTATATTTCCGGGTGATGATGGTGCAGGCGTTATCATATTGTTTGATACATTCGGTGTGGATGAGGACCGTTCACGGCAGGTAAGCGTCAAGTACTGACGCGGTTGGTGTCCGTGGGGAGAGAGGAAATCGGAGGTCAGATGATAATCTCGACCGGCATCAGCAGGCATACGCATTGTTGCGTCTCTAGGCCCGTTCCGATGAGTTGGCGGAAGCCAATTGGAAGGAGCCGTAAACGAGCCATTTGGTGTGCCATAAAAACTAATGAGATATGCAATTCGATTAGACAACACAATACTCATTATGCCAGAGAACGGCTAGTTTAGCTGGAAGCAAAATTTGAAGAATGAAAAAATAGGGGCAATCAGCATGAATTACATAAACAAAAGTGTGAGTTGATCAGGTAGACTCAAGTAACATGCTTGATTTAGTTGGTACACGGTATTTGATGCCATGAAATGCAATCGGTCATATGACCGGTACAAAAAAATAGAGTCAACATTCTAAAACCATAGTACAAACATGTGTTCCACATTATACAGGAACACTCAGCACAGTTAAGGAACTAAACTAAAATTAAGCGAACAGATAAATAATGAAATTCCTAAAATATAAAAACATGCCAATCACGTCAAAATCAAATTAGTTGATGAAATCATACGCTGTGAGCTAATGAACAACATTATTTTATACTAAATAAAACCAAAGTGTAAAGGGATAGAAAGATTTCCGTGTACGAACCAAACACAATAAAGGCTACATAAGTGCAGCGAAATAAATATAGCGATTTTCCCATCAACAAACAAACAGCTAAACTTGACCCTCAAACTTTCACCACTGAAAATTCCTAGGAATGAACAATTTAAAGGAGCGACATAACGAGGAAGATGCCCAGTGCCATCACAAGTAATCCTCGAACCGCCAAACAAAGATGAACACTCGAGAATATTTAATTTTCTACATCCCACATTACTTCAATATCCAACATTACATCTTTGTAATCACGGCAATCTTGCGGAAACACTTTGTACTTTGGGGTTGCAAATCGCATTCCAAGGTATTTAGCGGAGTACCAGATAGCGTCTAGTTTCGTCAATACTACTTGAAAAATGTCGGTCAACAACAGCCTTTTTGTGGGCACAACCAAGATCAGTCTTCCGTCAGGTAGGATGTCCACGCCGGTATCATGTGACAACCACAGACAGTCAGCCATTATTTCATTCACCACAAAATTGGACGAAACGGTGATAGTGGACAGCCTTGACGTGCGCCACTCTTGGGGCTGAAACTTACGACAGAACTGGAGTGAGAACTAGAGTCAGGTTAACCCTTCTAGGGTTTCCTCAGGAGCCTGTGGCTCCTATCTTGAATATGAATAGAAAGTAACCGTAGCACAGAAGGAGGTTTTACGTCATCCACACGAGTTGGGACAACTGAACCAAACCTTTACCAATGTCTTCGTTCATTTTCGAAAAAACCGGGCACTAGGTTAGCTGAGTCAGCAGCTCTATTGAGATTCAGAACGGAAAGTGTTGGGGAAAGTCTATTTTCCCCAAAAATGATTTATTTTTCGAGATATTATCGAAAAATAAATTGCGATTTTGAATTTTACTTTTTCGCGCCACAACGTGCCAGAACTCAATGTTGGCACACGTTTCCCCGGAGTCTGTGATTGGCCCATCCCACTTTTAGTGGGATTCTTCACGACCATTAAAAGACTATATATGCAGACGCTTGTGTGCATTGTTACTTTTGGGTTGAGAGCAAATACAATCTCGGCTAAAGGTCACGGTCTTCTGTGGTATTCTGGGGTTTCCGGGTATTGCTAAGCTCTGTGCTACTTTCCATGATTTGTACTGTCGTACGCTAGACATTTCTGATTACCGTTGACCAGCGGGTCATAACAGAAAGGCAATAGCGGACCACAACTATGGTACGTGGTTCTAAATCAACGGACAAGGGCATTACACCGAATGTTTGTGATGGTAACAATAGGCGGAGGCCAGCTCATTAAGTTCTGCCTAGCTCATTAACGCTATGGACCTATTACATAGGTGTGTCATCTGCCTTGCTGATGGGTTTGCTAACAGACGGACGCCCTGAGTTAATAATGTGGATAAGCGTGAAGAGTCTGCTGAAGCGAAAACGGTTTCCATTTTATCAACTTTCGCCGTCAGCCAAGCCTCACAATCAGCGGTCAAACTACGCCTCAGCCACATAGGGATAGCCTTTCCAAACTTTTTATATGAACTGTCACGAGCAATGTTCTGTCCAACCGCTAACTACGAACTACCATGTCGCGTGCTATAGTGCCTGCTTAATGAATGGCCTGCATGAGTTGGGTCTAGGATATTTCGGGTTGGGACTGTCACGCTTGCGTTCTAGGCTAGCTTAGAATATACTTTGGCGACTGCCCGGTCAGGTTCGCAACATTCAGTCGTTGTGATTGATGGAGTCGTTGCTTTACTTCATGTGACTGTTACTTTTGAGATGAAAGCCAATAACAGCCTAGTCTTTTACCCAATAGACATTTAGGTGGGACACTGTGCCACTCCGTCTATCACAAATCCGTTTAGCGTGGTTAGTATATCTATTTGACTAGTTCTTCGCCGGTCGACTATAAACGCGGGTTGGTTAAAACATTGTTTAGTCAAGCCAACCGAATTTATACGGCCGATACGCTAGCTCGGGAGAATAAGTTCTCAACGGAGATGCTTCCTCCAAGTGGATTTCCGCAGACGTTTAATAGCATCCACAATAAACCGAAGCATACTAAGCCGATTGCGTACGCCGCATGCAAAACGGGTGTTTTCTCAAGATTGCCATTTCGAGATCATGTGGCTAGCACAGCTTGGTACAGACTTCTGCTACCAGAAACAGTTTATCTGACTGTTCTGTCTCTCATATTGTCTCTTAGTTCATCTGCGGTTGCAACGATACTTTATATTGGCAGGACGGATCGATACATCCGTCGGTGAATAATTGAACCTACTCCCAAGTGGATCAAAGTACCAGCATGACTCATGAAAAACAACGAAACCAATCACTACTGTGACGCGGGGCAGTGAAAGCCGTGAGGAAGCTGTCTTGCTGATAACGCCTTACTTTCACTTACAGCTCGGTTGTTTGTTTGCAAGGTGTAGGCGCCTTGATGTTGTATGTTTGAATGTAGACGTAGCTCTTTTTTAGTGGTTAGGTCCCCTCCCCTCCCTCTTTTTTCTTCTCTCTTCCTAAACAGGGTTTGTTTCTTCTTCATGGTTGTGTGGCAGTTAAGCATCAGTGTGAACCACTGATGTATTGCTGTCTATGATGATGATGATGATGATGATGATGATGATGTGAAGCACATCCAGATGACTGGTCATATAGTTGGCATGGTCGATTCACTCGCTATATTATTACATAGCTCAAACTCGAAACTTCTGGGTATTAGTGGGGCCTTACTGAGCAAAAATCGAAGACCAGCTCCATGCACACGAAATTACTGACCCAGACTGTACATCTTGTTTAGTGGTGAACTTTTGCCCTATAGTATTTTATCCGTTCAGTTGTACATCACTCGTATCGTATCTGAAAGTTGGAAGTGATTGTTTTATGCGAACGATCGAATGCAATAAAAGAAGCGAAGACATCGCGTAACACGTCTCCACGCTCGATTTTGATGAGCTTAAAAAAGGGGACCTAATGTTTCAAGCTTAAAAGAGACTCAACCACATCAAGGTAGCCATGCCCAGCGTTCACATCACTGACCAAAATGAGCAAATCAGAGCTATGCGTCGATCTAAGGGGCGTAATCAGATCGCCTGAAGGGCGATATCACTGCAGTCAGTTGGAGCATAAACATACACCATGGAAAGACTTCCAGAGATTTGGCATCAGGAGCTGGTCTTAACGGAAATTGCCAAACGGACGCTACAGAGTTTTCTGATAACGAAAATCATATCTACCAATGAGGCCACGACTGTCGTGCTGAGAACCATACTGACACCAGCCCGACCGACAGCGTTGGCCATGTAACCACCCGGAGCGTAGAACCAGTATCAGGTAGACAGTGCGAGTACTGACAGTTCAACACGTTGAGTATTGTCCTAGATTCTTGTCTTGTGAATGCAGCAGACATCGACATTCAACGAATCTAACGTCCGTACGACAGCAATCTGTTGACCTATCTGTTTCACAGTGCGAACTTTGAACGTACATATATTAATTCGCATTTGAAGACAACGCAAGTGATGATGAAGGTTGACGGTCAGAGATGAGGCTTACCGGGACAGCGTTACTACGATTAGCTATACCTGTTGTGGGAACTGGAGAGTCCCGATAGGCGGGAGTGACTAGAAAGCCAAACTGAATAGGACAATAGAGGAGGGGGCCGCCTATCCACCCTAATGTGTAAAGCAGATGCGAGTCGGCCGACCCAGTATGAAACTACTGGCATTGTGAATACTCATGGTCGTATGCAAGCTAAGATATCACCAAGACGTCCAGACCTAGACTGGCCGTGAACAACTGGGGTTCTCAACCAGTCTGTACCGCAAGGTAGCGTGGTTGGCACTGTACTAAAATCAATACTCTGCAGAAAATTGTGCCAGTCTTCGTTCAATCCCCAAACTAGAGGAGACTGTCGTTTGCCAGACATGACTATCAGCAAAACCGTAACAATAATTCAACTGTTCCCAACGAAATTTTCATCATCATAAAGCCAAGACATCAAAAATAAAAAAGAGAACGAATTTATCTGCTCCATCTGAAATTACTGTGTTGATGCATTATTGATAAGCTGAAAATGACCTTGAAGAGGAAATGGAGAGTCCAACACTTTACCGGAAAGCTCCAGGCGACCGTAGTGATCGACTGATGTCCAATCACCGTATTTCAGTCAACATTGAAGGTTTTGAAGCATTGTGCCTCTAACCTGACTTCAGAGTACAAATCCGCAGCTGAAATTTGCCTATCCTAACAAAACTGTCCAGTTTAGTCTAATGGATTATTGGGATGTGCAAGCCGTCACACTGTGTAAGGGTCTGGTGCAGTTTGATGCACAATCACGTTGAAATGGACATTTTTCTCGGACATTCCATGTAAGAAGGTCACAAAAAGCAACTCTGTCGACAGAACCGAAAGTTGCCCAGACTTCTAGGGGCACTGCTGTTAGACATTCATAGACGCGGTAGTGCTCGAACAGCTGATGGAGAGTAAAGATAGGATCAAAATATCTACGGTCTAAGTGAAATAAAGCGTGCTCTTCGCGGCACTGCTTTTCATACCCTCCGAAAAAATTACAAGGCAAAACGGACGTTAAAATGTTAAGTGCAGCTGCAAACCGATTGAATTCTGCGTGGATGGTGCATACATTGCATTAGTCTTCCTTGTAGATTTTAGTGACTAGAGGGTTCTATCGGTATTTCAAACAATGAAGAAAAAGTGAGCTTTTTTTAACAAGCGCACCCTTGAAGAAAAACGGTTTAAGCAAATGCCTTAATGCGCTCAAGAATTTGGATTTATTTTCGGACCGCATGCTCTATAGAATTGACCTATAGGCACATACGATGGAGCACAACTGAGTATACCAGGTGGAACAGTCGTAAAAGAAGGCCAGATAACCTTCGATTAGAAGCTACAAAATGTCCTCTACGACGAAGATGAACAGGGAAGCAGGGGTTGAACTGTCCGCGAAACAGTCGCCTATAAACTACCATCCCGATTGTGGGGTGCGCACACAGTTATCACAAGTCCATGTATTTGTTGAATACTCTTCGACAAAGGACAGTAACAGAGAGCGTTATGCTTTCTTAGGTTTAAAAAGTGCTATGACCGTGGATTGCTTTATGATCCGTTTGGAAGAACAGATGCACACAATGCATCCGCGACCGAAGAGAAATCTTGTGTCCTGCACGAGTCCGGTTTTCTGAGTAACAGCGTCACGAAGAAACAATTTTTATTTCTTATGAACAAAGTCCAGGTTGATGAAACTAACAGAGTCGGTGAACCGTTTGATGAAACTGCCGCCCGATTCAAATTTTATCAGACCCAAGTAAACAACGTTGTGGAGAATAAACAAAAAGAGGCAGGTAACCTTAAACCATTGGAAGACTATACGACCATGTCACTGGATGCAGGCACCCATTCTCAACAGTTTGCCAGAACATGCTCACACAATACACTCGATCGCAATCATTTTGCCCACATTTCGCATGACTCTCTAATAATAGCAGCCACTGTTCAGGGTACATCCATCATATTAAGCAGTTTACCAATCTGGTGAATCTCATTTTGAAAACTGTTTCTCCTAAGAAGAGGTGTTCGTCAAGGGGATCCTCTATCACCCCTTTTGTTTATAGAGGATCTGGGTGAAATTCCCTCATCCTTTTTTAGTTTTGACTTAGCCCTAAACACACCCAGCAGTCACTCGAACTATCCGGTATATGCAGATGACATCACAATAAAGGCTCTGTCGACAGACACATGGAAATTGGACAAAAACATGGAATTGATTTGACTGTGAAACAGTCGAAGACCCTATGTATTCACATAAAGATAGATGGAAAAAGATGTACCAACGTTCTTGACTACTGATCTTTCCTAACATTCAAGGTTAAAGATATATCATTCAAGTGAAGGGGAATGTTGCGTACAACTGTAGCTGCTGATCTATCAAACATCCTGGATAAGGTGACCGTAACACCACTAAAAACTCAACATATCTTCTAAATCTTGCGGATTCATCTACTATCCAAATCAATCTGTCAACTATGTTTCAGCCTCGTCCATAAGATGACGCCTTAATCCCTAGGTCGAGAAGTGAGAATGAACATTAGAAAACGATTGCGGCTGACCTACCATAAATTCGGGGACTTCCATTTACTTCCATCTTGAATAACGTACGCCTCAGAATAAAGGATTTTGTGTCAAGAAACACTTGTCATCACAGCGTTTATCGCTGTAAGTTTATTCTTCGAAACCTAAAGTCCAACCTATGCCAAATGAATCAACTGATCAATCTGTAGGTAGCACGGGTTGTCTTGAGCCATCGGAATTCCTTATTTCATCGGTTTTGCCAAAAAAAGTATCTTCTATCAAACTGTCCCATTAGAAGACACAACGGTGATGGATTGCGAACATCACTTGACCTCCGTTCTACTGAACTACCTGTAGTTTACATATGCTCGGTTACTTGACTTCATTTCCAATACCTTATAAAGTCTGTAAATACTGCCTGACAAATCGTTGCTGATCTTGTTACAACGTGTATGCAAAATCAAATCTGGTTGCGCATACTAGTACATCATCTGGATTGAAACCGAACTACCAACTTAATTAAGTAAGCATCACTAAACAGAAAGCAAGGTGAAGAATGTGTTCTTGCATCAGGAACATGGTTTTAATTTGCCCAAGGAGTTTACTGGGCAAAGTATCGAGAAAGTCATTCAACCACGGGTTGAATATCCTGTTAAAGAGGGACGAAGCTGAACCACCCTGAAGTAGAAGCGATACGGCTGTGAGATGGCCAGTCAACTATTACTGCATATTTCGTAAAGTAAACAAACAATTACATAGCTGGTTGCATCTCGCGAGAAGAAAGACGGTATGTTCCCGCAATGCAATACGCAGTGCAACTACGCTTACCTGCCATCAACAACACCATGCAGGTTTGAGACAAAACACGCAAAATTCGGTATTGGTAGCACGATACTCAAAGAAAGAGGCACATTATACGAAAGATCAGTGACACATTCAGTTTACAAAAAGATGTAAGCCGCGATATACATACGTGATGTATGCATGTACAATATATATATATATATATATATATATATATATATGCAAAGATATTGTATATACAAAATGTATTGCAGTATGTCCGTCGAGAGGAAGAACGGGAGTTCGCCAATAATTGTTTACTGAGAACGAATAAAATGAGTCACAATTCAGTCAGCTGATTTGTCCTTAATTGGAGCCTCTTCGGAGACTGAGGAGATCGCTGACTGGAACACGTTTCTTCAGTTTCGGCTTTACTTTACACTACCCCCTACTACTTAAGGCTACGTTTTTGATACCACATCTCGGCCTCCTTCCGGTAGAACCTCCACTTTTGACCCTATCGCTGGAACATCGTCTCCTGACAGGTTGTAGCATTATCCACGAACGGTTTCAGGCGAACACAGTGGACGATCATAGCGGAACTAGTCGAGCATTCTAGACCGTTTATCAAGCAGATAGGGTCAGATATTACGCATTCTACAACAGAATGCCCTTTCCGTTGTCTTCGCAGTCTTATGGAAACATCCGAAAACACCGTCTTTTAATATAACTACACTTTATCCCTGAGCTTCAAAGGGCTCTGAACATTTGATCATAATACTCCTGCTGATACCAGTGTGCACTGTGTAAATGAATTCTTGCCATTAGTTACAGCAGCCGTAGGGTATCGGTCAAATTACAAGCATATTCTGTCACCGTGGGTTGCATTTGACTGGCCGAGGAAAGGCAGCTGTGGGAAGGTAAACGAACTTCTCAACCAGTTCACAGGAAGTGGGATTTACTGTTTAGTGGGCGCATGAACGCAGCCTCGGTAGGCTAGCACGCACCTTGGGATTGCCAAGTCCCAATCAACCAGGTTCCGGTTCACGAATGCTCTCAGTAACTGCAGGGGTGAGCGACTGGTTCTTTTAACCTGCCCGATGCCCTAGGGATAGCAGGCGGACGTTTGGGTTAGGCCGACTTCCAAAACCCAACAAATTTTCTGTAACCTGGTAGTTTCGAAAGCGGACCCCTAATCAGAGTAAAAATGCCCTGACGCTCTCTATTGGCAGATCCAGTGTCCAACAATGGCATCGGCAACAGTGTTATATCATAATTATTGCTTCACACCACTTTGAGACAGTCGATTGGCACAAGCACGTACCGCTTCTGTTGGAAGATCTAGGACATCGCCAAATAATTCATTCGGATAGCCAGTATTCATTGTTTAAAGTGTGGCCCTTTGTTTGATGTCAGGATTTTTGAAGCTATCGCACTGTTCACACTGACGGTACCAACTTACGACATCACGGCGCAAACGTGCCCACCAGAAGCGTTGTTTGAGTGCAGCGTCGAGTTTATTAATTCCACCGTGCCCTCATCACGCTGTCTCTCATTGATGAGAGACATTTCCCGATCAGACGCTTTGGCCGTCTGTCACCGTCTATAATCCGTGCGTTGTAGAATGATTAATGTTACGTGTTGTGTGCTGTAAGGTGGGCAGTCTGCGTTAACACGTCCGGGTCTCCCGGATAGCGCATCAGTAACGGTATGAATTCTCTCAGGCCGATGTTCGCACTTTAAATCAGATTATTGAAGAATCTCCATGCACCGTGCAATTTGGTCCTCCGAATCCCTAACGTTCTGGAGCCAACAGAGGGGTTGACGATCGGCGCGAACGGTAAATAGCCTACCAAACAGGTACCAGTATTGTTTAACGAGGAAATACAGAACTAACATCTTTTCTAGTTGCGAAATAATTAGGTTCCTGTTTGCCAAGACTCTGACTTTCGCGAGCACTAACTTCCTCACTCCCATCGACACCTTCATGCGAAAAAAACGGTCCCAATGGGACAATTACTAGCGTCAAAATCCAGAATGTACCCATCGGCTGAAGGCAACAAGTCTGGCATTGTTAAGATAGGCCCGGAGCATAAGGAATGCCGTAGGGTGTCGAATGCTGCTCCGCACTCATTGGACTATTCAAACCTCTAATTCTTCTCCAACAGGGCATGTAACGAGTTAGTGGTACTTGGGAACCCCGGTATAAATCTCCTATAGTATGAAGCGAGACGCGGGAAACTATGCACTACCTCAGTGTTTTGTGCAGCAGGCCAGGACACAACTTGCTCAGCGTTTTCCGGATCCGTTCGAATGGCGCTCCTGGAAATCACATGTCTCGGATAGGTTACTTCTTTCTGCGGTGAAAGACATTTAGCGGGGTTGGGTTCCAGATTCATAGCGACAACCTTCCAAAGATTCTGGAAATGTTTCTCATGTGGTCCTCGTTCGAGTTCCTATCCAGAATGACGTCATCCAAGTAAACGAGGCACCGATTCGGGATGAGATCATTCGACAACCACTGCATCCAGACGCCGAAGCGTGGTGGCGGTAACTGATAACCCGAAGGGCATTGCCTGACATCCATATAGCCCAATGGGCATAACAAACGCTGTTTTAGCCCGATCTGACTCTTCTACTTCTACGTGCCAGTAACTCGAGACTGAATCAAGCGTGCTGACAAATAAAACTACTCAGAGAGTCAAAGAGATCATCGACGCAGAGTAGTGGGAACGCATCCTTAACGGTGACCTTGTTTAGCATCCTATAATCAAAATATACTCTCAAGCTTCCGTCTTTCTTTCCCACCAGCACAATAGAAGCCCTAGAGGAGTTCGACGGCTGGATCATATTTTTTTGAAGCACCTCGTCATTTTTGATACTTCTCCTTGTAAGGTTACGGGAATTCTCCAATGCGGTATCTTTGCAGAGGGAAAGTACCCCGTATCTATTTTGCGTTTCAGCACGCTTTTTCGTTCCAGATCATTTTTACACCAGGTGAACGTATCAAGGTGATCAGTAACTACTCACCTCAAGTTAGATACGCTTTGAGTATCGTTACAGCTCCCCAACGCCTCGAATAACTCTTCGACTAGTAACTCGATATCCACCGCGGCAAGATGCAAAGTAAAATCGGGTCCGCTGTGATCGTACAGTGGTCTGAGAAGCGACGTACAGGATGGCGTAGTCAGCTGACGTTTCGTCAGGTCTAGGCAGCACCCGACACGACCTAGGGGATCAGTTCAGACCATGCAGCTAATTGGGGTGTCTGATTGGGTACTCTCACCCCTGATGTCACAGACCTCTGAGTAATCATGAACGAGCCGTCAGCCGTGAGCAGTTTCTAATTACAAGGCTCAAACTGGTGGAAACAGAGTCGTCTAATCGCGTCTGGAATAATCAGACTGTGAGATGCCCCCGTATCTAGCAATCCCACGATGGTGGCATCCCCAGTCGTTAATTCATTAAAAACAAGAGCCGAAGCTACATTTGAAAATAGCTGATGGGATGCACACACTGTTGCAAATTCGCTTGCCGGAGGTTGCTTACCACTGCCGCCGATGCGGAATCTGCGGCTGACTGTTGCAACTACGGTAACGTATTCCATATTCAGACCGTGAACGAAATCTGGAGGGGGCCAGTAGACAAAGACTCCGGTGATCCTGTACGTGATCACGCTGCCACATCCGATGACTTAAAACAGGATGTCGTCCACTTCGCATCGCGAGGCACGGTGCATCTGGTGTCGTCAGGACGACAATGATCACCTCATCCCCACACATTTGTTTGATAACGGATCCCAGTGTGGATATGAAACATCACAATAAATTGCTCACCACTCAGTGTATGTCTACTTTAAATACTTATATATATATATATGTATATTAATATATCGAGTCAAATCATCTTGTAGAACGTTAACATTGAACCAAATTATATGCATGTACACGATCGTAGTTTCTAAGATGGTGTGAACAAGTGGTGAAACTTACTGTTTGTTTCCAAGTTGGTCATTGGTGTAGAAGACGTCATCTTCCAGTAGAGGTACACAGTTCATATCAACTCGCGGTAAGCAGCGCTGGTGATACATAAGACCGCAACATTTGCAAATGATGCCATGAAAAATAAATTTTTGACAAAAATTGCAATGCGCCTTGTCGAAAAAGGTTTTCCGCTGAAAGTGATGCTCTGAACGTTTCAAACTTTTACGAGCAAAATCCACAACTAATTCTTCCCCACTAAGGGCCAGTTGCACAGCATCGTCGTCCCAAGACACAGGCAACCTACAGGGGATGAACAGTGAGAACAATCTAGTCACTTACCCACTGCCAGCCCGATGAACCACTAACTCGTGTAGCTGCAGACCACGATGAGAGAGTTTTTTCCCCAAAACATGTTGAATCTGTTGTCCTGGCCTAATTTCCACAAGCGTGAATTGACTGTTGGGTAGGTGAGCACGTAAACGGAGTTTGGTGGCCGTCCCCGGTTGTTGGTCCGTCTGACCAGGTGGCAGAATAAGTTGCGGAGTGCTGCTGGTAGTAGATGGATTCGATTGCGTATTTTTTGAAGCATCCACCGATAAACATTGTTTGATTCGGAATCGCAGTTCCTCCAGCTCTCTCGAATATTTCTCTATCACGGCTTGGACGCTATTTATATCATTGGAAACCTCGTCATATTCTTTAATGAGTAGTCCACAATAGTCCTCTTGTTTTTCAATATAGTCAACCAGTTGGTCCGTTTTCATCTGAAGGGCTTTGCTCACCAAGCTGAAGTTCTTAATCTGTAGAAGATCAGATAAAAGGTAGGACTACCGTAAACAGTTACACACAAAACGTGAGTCTCGTATTAACTATATCTAAACCTGAATCAATTGCCCAGCACTGCGAACGAATAACAAAAAGTTTCATTTTGAGTTCTTTATAACGGGCGATGTAGAAATACTGGTGACTGACGATATGCGGCGCAAATCTGAGTGCAGCGAGTCAACTGATTACACAACATAACAGTTACAGCACGCCACTAGCTAGGCTAGAAATGGCCGGTCTTATCATGAAATTTGTCAAGCGGGAATGAATCACGTTCAATGAAAATGTGGAAATGGAATGATTGGCCAGGGGAGGTGGAGGGCTTGCACGAATTGTTTTTGGGCACATAGGCAGGGGTTGTGGAGTCTGATAGCGATAGCCTCAGCCGTTGATAACAATCGCACTCTGACAGCTCTGGAACAGCATTGACGAACCTTGTAGATTACTCGGAACGCTTCATCCGGGTTTATTTGATGGCCAGTGTCAAGTAAATGGGAGCCAATCGCACTGGAAATAGGCTTTATCGATCCGTTGCGAAGCCATTTCGGTAGGTGTTCACGTATCCTTTCCGATAGCCGCCTTGTGGTCCTCCCAACGTAACCTGCTTGACAACAACAGGTGAGAGAGTAGATACAGAAAGACGAAGAGAACCTGGGCAAACTATCCTTAAGGCGTGGCACTAGTACCGGGCAGGTGTCGAACGACACGATAAGTCTCGCTGCAGGGTAGGCACTCTCGACCGCGTTTGAAAGTCTACGACTAACAATTTCACCGTTAACCTCACCTCTATAAGAGAGACAGATGAAAACCGGCTTTTTCTCCGCTGTCTGAACGAGTTCACGTTCCGTGCCGGAATGCAGGTTTTTGTCTATGAATCTCTCAGGGTATCCATTTCCAATGAGCTTCACGAATATGTCCTACTTCCTCCTGGAGAGTGTCCGGTGTACAGATCTTTTGCGCTCTGTTCAACAGACAACGCACCAAATTTCTTTTGTATTTCAACGGGACAAAACTGTGAAAATGTGTGTATTGACCCGTCCACGTCTTTTTTCTATGAATCGATCTTTGAATTGTTCCCTCTGATCGACGAAGCAACGCGACATCTAGGAAGGAGAGTCTGTTGTGGTGTTCTAGCTCTACGGTGAACTTTATATTTGGGTGAGCTTTGTTGAACTCATCTAGTATGATCTGAGGATCATCATCGTTTGGAAAAAGACAAAAAATATCATCTACATAGCGTTTGTAGAGCTTGCACTTAGTTACCATGTGATTGAGTTCAGTAGTCTCTAGTTTGGCCATAAATATATCTGCGAGTAGCGGACCTAGAGGTGAACCCATTGCTACTCCATCTTTCTGCCTGTATAACTCTCCATCAAATTGAAATTGAACATTATGGGTGCAAAACAACAATAGTTCTTTCAATTTTTCCACCGAAATTCCGACATCAATCTGGTTGTTCTCAATATAGGTGCACAGATAGTCAATGGTTTCTTGCAATGGAACATTAGTGAACAGAGAAGTCACATCCAAGGACAACATGTTGTCATTCCCGATATTCACTGAATCGATTGAGTTTACAAAGTCGAAGGTGTCTTTTAGGCTAAAAGGAGTTAGTCGTGATTTGATCGGTTCTAATATCTCCACTAGCCATTTTGCTAAAGCATGATACGGCGAGTTGTACATGTCTAGGATCGGTCTTAATGGCACTCCCTCCTTATGAACTTTGGGAAGACCGTACAAACGTGGAATGACCGTTCCCGTAGGTCTGATACGCTCGAAAGTTGAAGCATCGATATCGTTTGCTTGTTTCATTTGACGGAGTAACTTGGATAGACTTTTCTCTATTGCTGTCGTTCTATCTTTATCTTTGTCCGTTTTCTGAAACTTTGAGCTATCTGATAAGATCGACGACATTTTGATAAGGTAATCAGTTTTGTCAAGTAAAACTATTCCCGCTCCTTTGTCAGGCTTCATGATTAAAATATTCTGGTTGGATTGCAACTCTCGTATAGCGTCTAAGTGTTCACGTTTCAATAAACTGCACCTTGGTACCTTGCTATTCAGGTAAGTATAGCAAGCGTTCACGAGAGTAGATTTACAGTGTTCAGCATTAAATTCTGATGAACTAACGAGTCCGTTTAGTTGCGCATGTAAATTTTCGAATTGAACTTCCGTGTCTAAGCGGTTACATTTAAACTTCGGATGACAAAATTTCGGGCCTAGTGATAGCGCCTCCAACATAATACGGCTTAACGTTATAGAGGAAAAGTTGTGAACATACCGTTCTGGTTCTGCTGGAAACTCAGCTTGCGGCTTGATTGGATTCAAACTACAGAGCAACTTTTTCTTCTTGTTGTCCACTTGCTTTTGCACCTCTGTCTGTACGTATTGTTCGAACAACCTCCTGTCCTCCTCGGGGAGCGTCTCGACAGCAATCACACGCTGAGACCGATTACGCGTTAATTCGTCAATTTTTGATGACCACGAGTCTCTTTCGTTCCGAGCATGACGTTGTAAGGTTTTAGCGGTGGGTGGCACGTTGCAACGACGTAAAATGTTCCAGTAAAACTTAGGAAACTCCTTATTGTCAATACAATTATTGAGAAATCTCACAACAGCCTTCGCCTCTCCGATTCTGGTGCTAAACCTAACATACTCGTTAAGCTGCTTCACCAGAGTTGGGTCTTTTGATCGTTTCAATGCTCTCCAGATTCCCGTAGAATTCATAAGAAGTCAATTTTGCAAACAGCTGTTTTCGGTAATTCTCATCAGGCTATTACAATTACATAGGGTAAGTGCGAATTATATATGAAGATTATAACGTGTCAAATAGGTCATCAAAAAATCACAGGAGTGGAAAGAAGTAAAATTGATAAAAACATCTTTTCACCGTGATGAACTTGAACGAGGCAAGAAATAACGATGAAACAACGTTCCTGACAGTTACATATCCATAATATCATCGTTCAATTGGTGTACTGCTAAAGAATAGTATACACAGGAAATGTTTCAGAACGCCTCATTAAAGAAGTTAAACCAAGTATGGAACAGTAGACAGGATCGAGGTTTTGCTTACTGGGGCAAGTACGAGCGAGTCACAAGTTACTTCTGAACGAACGAAGGTGGTTCACACTCCTAAATCGAAGTGGCTACAGTGAAACACAGTAAAAGTGAGTATCTCTATCAGCTGATCACATGAAACAAATCCAAAGGAACTGTATGCCCAGTGACTATCACAAGCTTAGTGATTGAGCAGCGGGTGGAAGTGCAGACTTGTAGGATTAGTAACCACGCATCATTTCTCAAAGTAAACTGACAATTTTGAAAACAACTGCCACTATATGAGGTTGATGTATGTGTCTCTGCAAGCCCAGTGACACTGGTAAATAAGCATAGCTCTGGAGGAGAACGCTTGATCCCTAAGAGTAACAATGAGCAGTTGTCCAAATGAACAACCAGTGATCAGCGTAGGGGCTAAGTGCACTCCTCAACGACACCTTACTGTAATGAAAAAGTCAACAGCCTTGCAGAGTAAGAAGAAATAAATGTTCAGCTTCGGTGTTGTAGCAATAAGAGCTATCGGTGTTCTACCTACCTAGTTGGTAACCGTTGCTGGTCAGTGGCTTTTATCAGAATTCCGGATTGATCTAGCCTCTCGTTGGAACAAATACAATGCAAAAGGTCTAACGATGCATTGCTAAGATTATTTTTGTACTCTATAGAGAAGTGACTGTCGCGTAGATGGTGATCTGAATGCCCAGGTTTACGGACTGCGTGTTCAAATGAAACAAAACAGTGAATGACGCTAAAGAATGCTGTCAAGGCGGTTAAACGACTTGTTGCAACGGTGGTGAGAAATAAGGACCTTAAAGTATTACTGACATTTTTTGCAGAATATGTTGAAAAAAGTTTTTTGGGGAAATGACACCTCCAAAAAAAATCGTTCGCTCTATTAAACCTTTATTTTCGTGAAGTACTAAGGCATCCAAGAACGTCAACTGGTTGTCTGTTTCTACTTCCGACGTACACGGATGAACGGAAGCTGGAGCAACGAAGAGTTCCTGACTTTAGCGGTTGGTTTGAAACGAACATCCACATGTAGGTTGTAGAAAACTTGTGTCTAACAAGTCTGTGGTTTTAAAATTGAACACCATCCAAAATTGATCGCAGTCTTCGTATTCGGACAAGCATTTCGGCTAGCTCACTTCGAAAGGAAGTATTAGACTCGAGTTTCGCTCTTATTAGAGCTCATCAGCAGTGCGTATCCTTGTCCGGATCGAAGTTTGCATTTTGACCTTCGTGCTTGCAAGACGAGCATGCTAACCACAACACCAGCAACCTCACAATAGACATGACCGAATAATCAAATCCAAATGCTCAACCACAACCTTATAAGGACAGTGTACAGCTTGCCCCATCAATTCGAAAGGAGAATGAACAAAATCACTCTGTGCTATCTATTCGATAACCCCGTGATCAGGGCTTCTCAGTTAGGTTGAAGTTACTGCCTTCATTGAACTAACTGAGTGTGGTTTGAATCAGTGGCGAACGTTTGGGGATTTAGGTTATTTCAAAACAGAATTGAAAAGTCAGAATGCAAACTCCGATCCGGACAAGGATATGCACTACTGATGAGCTCTAATAAAAGCAACATTCCGGTCTAGTGCTTCCGTTTGAAGTGGGCTAGCCGAAAAGCTTATCTGAATGCGAAGAGGCTGCGATCAAGTGTAGATGGTGTTGTTTTGAAATAACCTAAATCCCAGAACCTTTACCACTAAATCTGTAATTCTCCGCTTGATATATGCCCTGAAAATCCTTGTTAGAATGAAGCGTAAAAAGTCGCCACTGCGTCATGTTCCCAATAAATATGGACCAAAAAAGGAGGAAACGTTTTGTACAGATCAACAGTAAGTTTTCAGAACAATCACGGGCACATTGTTTGTGGATACATGTGCACAGACGCCTATTCCAGAATGGCACAGACAAACGTACGTAAGTTAGTGTTTGGCTTCGACGCTGGTGTGACCTGGATGTCACATCGCTTGGCCTCACCACTATCAAACCCACCCGGCAACGCTTTTCGGGTAAACCGATCGCTTAATTTCGTCCTTTCGTGGTGAACTGTGAGTATGACAAAGAACGACTACGGTTTGCATTTCCATTTATAAATCCAGTCAGCCGCTCATGGCACCACCACGACATTCCACCACCGTTGTTTGTTGCCTAATTAGCCTTCGCCAACCAACTGGAAGCGATAAGGGCCTTTGACAACGAAGCAATGCAATGAGGGGGTATTTTACTACGCGACCTGCAGTGAAAACGTCAACTTAGTCATGGCGAAGTTTAGTGACCGGCATTCAGGTGTACGGTCAGTTACAAAACAGCATAGAAATTGACTCAGAAGCTTTCACAAACTGGAAACGTTACTGATCTTCTGACGAACGGCGAGCCAACAACAACCGAATAGGTTGTTCAACTCGGTACTGCTAGCTCTCACAATAATATTCGCCGATCTGCTAAAAAGTGCGTCACGTCTAAAACTGTTGCTTAGAAAGTACTTCAAAATTATCATTTCAAAACCAAAGTGGTCCGTAAGAACCACACAACAACGGTATGAATAAGCATGAAGCGCTGTGCTCCTGGTATTTTCCCAACGGCGGCACTTACCACATTCTTTTCTTAAATCACATGGTACCCCATCTGAACGGTTTTTATCAACAACAAAAACGCTCGTATCAACACTCGTATCAACCTTTACGTTTGGAGTTAGCTAAAACATCTAGTTCACCGAGGGAGATCGATACATTTGGAGCAACTGGAAGCTCCCAATATATGGCAGTGCAGGTAACATGCTGAAGATTATCACGTCCCGTCTAGGACATACGCTTCTGTGTAAGCAGAGTAAGCAGGATCATCTTAAACATCATTGAAACGAAATTTAGCACTCATTTTCAGATGAGACGCTCTCAATAGTCAATTTTAGCTGGAAATGATCATTTCAAGTAGTATCTGCAAGGCAGCGTCGAATGGTGTTTCGCAAGTAACATGTTTCTCGACTAATGTTTCAAAAGCCTTCTTCTCTTCGTTGGGGGATGTGATCAAGGTGGAGATTAACTTCAATTAGATTACGACTGAGAAATGTATGAGTTAGAGAACTTTGGAACTTTGTAAGGCCTCCAATGCGACGGAGTATTATTCACACAGTGAGTTCTACTGTAACATGGAACAACCAACAAGAATCAAGTACCGCGATATCCAACAACAATTCCTGCAACATCATTTGGACAACTGTTAGACCAAATTGCGCCGTGGTACAAGTAGCTGACTATTCACCTTAATGCTTGTCGGTAGGCCTCTTTGTGGCCAAGTTGTCGTTTTCACTGCAGGCCACACTCACTGAATGCGTTGCTCTGTTGTCGAGGAACCTTACTATCCACATGTTAACCTGGGGAAGAAGTTTCAGAAGGTACTGTAAATACCATAAGGCATAACAGTACAACAACTGAAAGAGATGCCACAGAATTTGTGGATGCCGGTAATATCTCTTTTGCTCAAATAGAACGAAAGCAAAACCTATCTCAAACTGGTACATGAGGTTGGCTAGCTAACAAACATTCACAAGAAAATATCCTTTAGCAACATCTATTAAGCGGTTGCAATACAGCCTCCTTCTATCATTTGCCTCTTCTACAACTTGTAAATTCATGTTCATAAGTGGCGGCAGGATGATGGCTTGCAGCCGGATTAAGAGTTGACAACGAAAACGGAGCCACAAACTGCAAACTGGTGGCCTTCAGATGTACATCTCTCCAGCGTCCGATTAAAATAGTTGAATAATCGGCAGATCACTACTGGAAACGCACAAAAGGGTGGGATGACCTCGAGTGCAACTGCATGGGGGACAAATAAGAAAGGTAAACCAAAAAATCTGGTGTACTGCCTTATCAAATCGACAGAAAATTAAGCTTGACAGCAGAGCCTTTGGTAAGCATACAGTGAAAAACCAACGACGTCGACCTACCTTGTTGTCCAGCAGACAACACCGTTGCTGTAAAATTAATGCAACAGCAGCACCACTATCAGCACTCATCGATAAGGTCCAGGCAAAGCTGCTTTAAAATAAAAACAGCTTGTTACAAACTGTAAACAAGAATTAAACATTAGGTTCTTAAAGGATACGTTAAAAGATTACAACAGGTACCTTCAAAAAAAAGTAGTGTAAGCGAATACTGGTTGACCGTGATCTTCAGCGTATTATCTAATGCAGTCAAAAAACATTCCATAGCATTCAAAGGTTTGCGCTGATTTCGAATACATTTACTGCAGTGAGTAGAACCAGACATCACTGTCTTAATCACCACGTCTTCGGGCTAGGCAAGCCTCTGGTTGTCATGTGGGTCAGACTCTTCAGTCAAAGGCCCAGGGTAAGGTCCCTAATAAAAAAATCCGCTGTTTTCCCACAGGCCGAACGTTTGAATCAGAAGCTCCGGATGGGTTCTTCCCAGTCAACCATTTCTGCGGCATAAACAACTGTAAAGTACCAGAGAATACTGGTCTCGCGACAATGGCATTATTAACCTATTACCACTCTTATTTTAGCCCTCACCTTTTCTTCTATTTTTCATTCCCTTAACTGGTGATATTTGTTTCCTAAAACAGGAGGAAGTGGGTGTTTGGCACAGATTGTCAAACAGGATCTTTCGTTCAGTCCTTACACTTGCAAAGACTTAGGTGGTTAGGTCATGTACTAAGGATGCCAGCTAGTCGTCTGCCACACCGA
>JTDE01003379.1:25840-71597 GCA_014338405.1 Paragonimus skrjabini miyazakii | reverse complement strand
GCTCACTTGTCCGGTCTACAGGTGGTGCGCATTTACTCGCTCCCAATAAGCTGTATTTCTCTATCTGACGTTAAACTTGTCGAGGTCACTTGGTCATTGGCTTCAATTCTTACATCAATGCCGTATCCATGTGATTCAATCAGAATGTTACCATAAGCTTTTTCTGTCTGACGTTGCCTTTTTGGTTCGTACCGTAAGGAAACAAATTGGCTTTGAGATGCAAATGACTTGTGCATTGGCTTTCACAACTGACAATCATTTAACCTTCTGGAGGGATGCTGTTGCTTCTCCAACTTCTACTGTTTGGGTTGCATGGAGGATAGCACTTTTGGATTACTTGGATTTAACTTTTATTCCGGGACTTTTAATTATTCTTGATGCATCCGCTGAGCTGAGCTCCCTCTATAACTTTACGGGAACAGAAGGACAGTGTCAATTTTACCCCAACAGCCTGCGATCAAACTCCATCGTTGGAGATACGTTCACTACATTTGATACATTAGTAGATATAGATTGAACATCACCCACAATTGATCGCAGCTGTCGCATTCCCATAAACTATCCAGTCGGCCCCTTTCAAAAAGAAGCGCTAGACTCGAGTTCCGCTTTCATTAAAACTCGTCAGTAGTTCATATCATCGTCACTGCCGGGACTTAAACCACGGGCACGCTATTCATGAGGCAACCATGATTACCACTGCGCAATTGTCCTCACATTAGGCACGACCGAATTATCATATGTGAACACTCAACCACTTTCGCTTGTGAGTAATGATCAATGAACAGTTTGTCCGTAGTTCAAGTCCCGGCAGTGGCGATGATATGCACTACTGATGAGCTCTAATTAGAGCGAAAATCGAGTTTAGAGCTTCTTTTCGAAAGGGGCCGACCGGAAAGTCTATGGGAATGTGACAGCTGCGATCAATTGCGGGTGATGTTCAAACTATATGGAAATCAAAATCCCCTACAACTCATCAGTAACACTAGCAGAGGTCCAAACGAATGAAGTGTGTACATAGACCAATTTCTCAATAGTTCATCATTGGTGTTCAATCGCACACAGTATGTGAGTGTTTGCTATCCGAAGGTTTACTGAAACCATTTTTGGAATCAGCCTGCGACTTAACACGGACAAAAAGGTAATTGCAAAGGCATTACATTTTGTTTCCGCCTCCATCTAATCACATTTGTGCTGTATCCATTACGCTGCGCACAGTCATAAATCCTACAATTTACGATACTCTGCTGTTAACCGCATGTGACGTAGATGTAACCGAGTCGATCGGCTCGTTAAAGTTTGTCGCTGACGTCCTGTACATTCGTTAACAGATGACACTCACGTCATATGTTCCGAATTCCCAAATGTCGAATCCGTATTTTCAGTCGTGCTTTACAGTAATGTTCTACTCGTAATGTTAAAACCTGTGACCAAGACCTATTTTTCTCCATCACTTATTTGCACCACACATTTCGACCAATCAGAGGTGGACGTACTCTTTTGAATAAAGCTTCCCTACGCCTCACTAACATCTATTAGGTCATCTTCGTTTACGTGTATCAATTACGTCGTTTGCCTATCAGTTTGTCGATTTTTAATTTAGAAGCTATTACCGCTCCAAAAATATACATGTGGAATTATGTTGACAGACCTAATGGTCGGATACTTTAAACACACCACTTGCCCGGTGTATATCTTTGTCGAGGAGCGCAAACTACCCCTCAGATGTGATGCTATGGTGGTCTAGAAACGCGTTCCACTTGAAGAAACCTGAACAAAACCACAAAAAGAGTGGCGAGTATACGCACTCTGTATTCAATCATCAATACCACACTTACAAGGACACCAATGAACTTTTTGTACGGAACGACTGAGACTGGGTAAACAACCGATCAGATGAAGAATGTAGACAATTGCTAACATTAATAGTAAATGATAAAATTATAGCTGAACCACTCGATCTACTGTCAGTAGTTCGAAGTGAATACGTTTTGGCTATATGGATCACGAGCTGAAACGTTGGGTATGTGTGACTGGTGTACTTCCAGCTACTTGAAATCTCGGATACGTATTGACGATCCGGTCCTCATGTTCAGCTAAGTTGAAATAATTAGCGATATTGTCTTCCAAAAGCACCGGTCTTGTGTAACGCTTATCTGTTCTGGTGTTATACATTCATTCATTAATAAACCAGCAATAATCAGCTATTTTTTTCCTCAGATCTACGTGGTAACTTCTAAAAGTCGGTTTAGTTTGTGCTTGTCATTCTGGTCTTTGGTATTGCTCTATTCCAACTAGCTTACTAATCCTTTTCTGCAAGTGACATGTATTATTACAGTATACATTTCCTCGAAAAACGGTTCCAACGGGAAGTCAAATCGACAAACTTATACCAAGGTGCTTGTAAAAGCTGGTACTGTTCTTCAGACTCGTTGGTTTGTCAATGGGAATTATAATATAACAGAAAACACCTCACAGATGCATCAAGCCAATATAAGTTATTTCGATTTGAACACCATCCACACTTGACCACAGTCTTCTTACTCAGATAGGCCTTTCAGCTGACCCAGTTGGAAAGGCAGAGCTAGACTGTTATTCCGTTCTTATCAGAGTTCATCAGTAGTTCATATTCTCGTCAAGACCGGAATTTACATTCTAGCCACCATTCTGTCATGCCTGTCTTGAAGTTGCTAACGTTGTGGTCATCACGCTGGCCTCACAAACAGAAATGTCGAAGGACAAATTCCGGTTTGGACGGGGACCTACATTACTCATAAGCTATAATAAGAGCGTAACTCGAATCTAGTGCGCCCGTTCGAAATTGAACAGCCAAAAGGCCAATTTAATGCGAATACTGCGATCAGGTGTAAGTTTTGTTTAATTTGGAATAATCTAAATTCTCGAACTGCCATTAAATGTATTTTAGTTCGTTGACATAACATATTATCACTACTACTGGCTGAAGTAGTTCTTGAATGATAATTAAGTACCAGATAGAAGAGTGGATACAGTATGTTACGGTAATAGCCTGAATAAGTTTGGCCAGTCGAAGATGATTACTTGGCACTTATATGTGTAAGTACAGATTGCTGCTAATTGAATAGTAATCGATAGATCTATCCATAGACCGCGAGTTGAGGGCCCGTAGGGTGGAGGCTAGTGTTGCTTTCGTACGTTTTGGGAGACGTTTCTGGAAGAACCTCATCCTGAAGATGATCACCAAACGGCTTGTCTGCCGCTCAGTGGTGTCTTTTGGAGCAACCACCTGGACTCGGACCATGCTGTTGTGCGTGCCCGTTTTGTTTTATCGTTTGCCCAGAGGACACACGCTCGTAAATGTAAACTGCTTAATTGGCATTCGAGCGATGAGGATGTAAAGAACGCTTACCAAAAGGCGTTGGTAAAGAAGTTGCCGAGTTCGAGTCAGATGAAGGATCCTAATGAACGTTGGGAACAAATCGCTGAAGCTATGAAGGCATGCGGTGAATAGGCATGTTTCGAAGGGGTTGTTCAGTTGCGACAGCACTGGATTTCTGTCACGTCGATAAACCTTATGAACAAGCGTCGCTCGATCCCATCTGGTTCTAAATATGATGAAGACCGTCGAGAACTTAAACGCAAGCTGACTAAAAGCTTGCGCAAAGACTGTGAGCAATACTTGGTCGAACAATCAAAAGAGATGGAAAAAGCCTTTTCATCTGGGAACAGCAGAAGGCTTTTTTCCCTGATCCGTGGTTGTACTGGCCGTCAAGTCGGTGTAAGTGAGACCATATGTGAAAAAGATGGTTCACTTGTTACCAGTCAATCGCGCCGACTTGACAGGTGGGCTGAACATTTTGAAGAACAGTTCAGCTGGCCTCAACCAGATCATGAGGACGACGGTGCACGAATGGTAAGTTATTGCATTTCAGACGGTCCGCCATCGGAAGCAGACGTGGTTCTGGAGCTTAAATCATTAAAGCGTAATAAGGCTCCTGGACCAGACCTCCTCTCCCTCTCTTTTCAAGGATGGTAGGGAGAGGTTGATATCAGAACTGACGCGACTCCTTCAGAAGATCTGGGAGACTGAAGAGGTGCCTCGTGATTGTTTATCAAGTGTTTATCAAGTCATTCCCGTTTTCAAAAAGTGGTCCCGAAGTCTATGTGACAACCACAGGGGCATCAGTTTGGTGTCTATTGCGTCCAAGTTACTCACTGGTCTCATTTTACATCGGCTCACTAAGCCCAGAGAAAGTCAGATACGCCAAGAACCGGCAGGATTCCGATCCGGTCGAGGTTGCGTTGATCATATTTTTACCTTGCGACGGATCTTGGAACATCGGCACTGTTACAGACAGCCGACAGTCGTGGTCTTTTTGGACCTGAAGGCTGCTTTCGATTCAGTTGCTCGTAACGTTCTATGGAGCTGCCTTCTCCGCAAGGGAGTACCAGGGAAATACGTGAATCTACTGGGATCACTGTATGCTCACTCTGCAAGCAGAGTGAGAGTTTATGGACAACTGTCTCGGGCGTTCACCACTTCTAATGGTGTTCGTCGGGGGTGTCCGATTTCCCCCTTCCTGTTCAATTTTGTCATGGGCGACATTCTAGAGGGTGCGCTTCAGGAGTCCAGTGGGCTTGGTGTTGAGCTTCTTTCTGACGCTAGATTGGCCTATCTGGAGTACGCGGAAGACATTGTCTTACTTAGCCCCTCTGCCGAAAACATGCAGACCATGTTAGACAGGTTGAGCAACCGAGCTGGTTTGTATGGAATGCGTTTTGCACCTTCAAAGTGCATAGTGTTGCTTCAAGACTGGGGCACTTCAACTCCTACTTTCTTCATTGCAGGCAATCCGCTTGAGACTGTAGACAGTTTCACATACTTGGGTAGCACTATCTCGTCAGCCTGTAATATTGTTGATGAGATATCAGCGAGGATTGCAAAGGCACGAGTTGCTTTTGCCAAACTGCGTCATCTTTGGCGTCGGAAAGACGTCCGGTTGTCGCTGAAAGGAAGGGTATATAATGCCTGTGTGCGTTTCATTTTGCTTTATCGTTCGGAAACGTGGCCTGTTCACAAAGAAGACATCAACAGGCTTGCTGTGTTTGATTATCGTTGTCTCCGCGAATTGGCCCATATTAAGTGGACAGATCGCGTGAGCAATGTGGCAGTTCGCCTGTGCGTATTCCGGAACGCTCGAGATGTGCGATCAATTGGTCAACTAATTACGGTACACAGCTTGCGATGGTTGGGTCACGTACTCCGTATGTCACCTAATCGTTTACCGTACCGGGCATTATATGCTGAGGCCACCAATAGTTGGGTCAAACCACGTGGTGGTCAAGCAACAACGTGGTCACAAAATATGAAGACCTTGACTGCTCCATTGAGCAAAGTGAGTAGGTGTCGACTGCCTGGCTGGGATCCTCGTGATCACTCAAACCGCTGGTTAGAGACGCTATCCGAGATGGCGATGTGTCGCAGTCAATGGGGGACCTGTATCCATACCATTTCTAGTTCTTCCGCTTAGCCTTGTTTTAATAATTTTCAACCTTCTTAGTAACGTTTTCTTCCAGGATATTCCACGTCACTGTTGAGGCGAGCGGCCGCCCGAGCCCCAGTACCTTTTGGTCAGGCTCATAGCTGTTATGATGTTGATGATGAGTGGTGCCGTTTACACTGTTATACGGCAGTGGAAGTTGATCAGTCTATCAAAGGAATATGCGGTATTCGAGCCACCTCCATCTACCATGACCAAGTGGCATACTAAGTATGCGGTGGCCGGAGCTATTTCCGAGGTACTCGTGCATGCCGACAAGGACGAGATTAAAACCCTGTTGATGCTCAGTCAACTTTGTTGGCTAGGACATGTCCGCGAAGTGGGCGACGAACAGATTCCGAGGCGGTTGTTATAACCGTACGTGAAAGCAGGTAAGCGAAATCCCGGAGGTCAAACTCGGAGATACCAAGATGTTATTCAAATAAATCTTTCGCGTCATGCTATCGATTTTAGGTCTTGGAAGGACTTTTCGCGGCTGTAAATTGAAGCGGGCGGTGCGCATAGGAATCATAGATGCCATAAGTCCTGATGACAAGACTGTATGACGTTGCAGTAAATGTGGCCACGAAAGCGCTCACCCTCTCGGAATATTAGGTCATTAACGTACTCACAGTACACCGTCAGCGAAGAGTCAACGAGTTTTTTTTAGGCTCAAGTAGATTATGTTAGCTATATCTCTTTTTTTCGTTCGTTTCAACCAATGACCGTCGTCGCTTGAAAGCTCGCTAGGTTTCCTTTAGAGTAACCTGGGTCATTGTGGCATTCTGTCCAGTCTTTTCTGCAGCCTTGTTGGTGCATGACATGCTGAATGATGTGCTTGTTTTTCTGTCCACATTCACATTTTTGTTTCTCTGTTTAGAGTTATATGGATTGCAATAATATGTACTCCTACAGTGAAGCATTTTTCAGTATTCTCCTACCTGGTTTAGATTTTACCGTTAGAGTCTATATTTGGTTTTTGAGAGATTAGAGTTTCAACCTCAAACTAGCCTACAAACTGTCAAACGAGCATTGACCACCTGAGCACAGTGAACTCTACTCATACGCTTCCAGGTCTAAGTACTCCTGATTCACACATGATACGCGGCGTGAGTAGAGTCACAAGCGGTGCAGATCGAGTCATTTTTGGTGGGTGTTATGTGCAGACGTTGTTTGGCTTCGGTCACTGGGACAAACTTGTCTAAATCAGATGTCGCCAACTGTGTGTGTGTGCAAGGCAATTGAATGTTGAGAACTCATCATCTTAACCATTATAATTATCAACAGAATAACAGAGTAGTAGAAGCATGCGATGAAATAATTACATTAATTAACGACAGATAGACCAAAGAGAAAAGTACTACCTTTTAGTACTTAAAAGTGTATGTGGACACCAAGCAATTGTGTTTTGATAGTCCAAATCAGTACGCTTGTAGTCATTACGCAACAGACAAATCAGTGTAGAAAGTTTGACACTATACTGGGTTGAATTGGAAACTACGGAGTACGTATCCTCTTGCTTTCATTAACGCACTATGTTGATCCATTTAACTTCACAGGTGGCAACATAGTGTCATTTGAACCATCAAGTTTCATAAGATTATGCATTTTCATCATTTGAATAAGTAAGGTTCTCATCGTCATCATCATCAAAATCTCAACTCACCATTTTTGTCCCATACTTTCTGTCTGAGGGATTAACTGCAATTATTGATAGCCAAAGATCCTAGTAAAGTGTGACAATTTTGATCTTTACATAACACAGTGAGCAATTACGGATTAAACACGCCTCGACGGCGAACTCATTAAGACTAACATTGAGTGTAAATATGCCATGGGATGTAAGTCTGAAGCAGAATGTTCCAGCTAGATGGATAGGATCACCTGTTTTTTATGTCTCACATTCTCTCCACTTATGACACAACCATCTAATAGTACGAACAAGCTAACAACTTACAAAATTTTCCTTCTGGGTTTGGGACAACACTTTCTCGTCTGTTTAAGATTTTCCACCAACAGTAACTCTGTCATCTGCACAATACAGACTGATCGTATCTCCACTGAGCCGAACACCAGCCTCTAGATTCAGTGCCTGCATAGACAATCCAACATTTCTCTTCAGTAGGAGCAGATAGCAAACAAGTTTATAACGTAAACAACGTTAACGAACACAACTTTCGTACGGAGTTTGTTTGAGACTTATCTGTGGTCATCAGCCTGATCCTATATATTGGGTTAAGAACCGGCATTCCATCCACGTGACTATCAGTTTGTTTCTGTTTATGAACGAAGTCAATTCACTGGTTGTTCTCAACAATTTTATTAATGAGACTTAATTCCATTCATTGTATACGCACTCCAGGCAAGTAGAAATCTACATTTTAGACTCTTCTTACATCTCACTATGTCGTGAGGGTGGCACGTGAACCTTCCTAAACGCAACGGATGGTAATATGCACAACTAATAATCCTGTGTCAATCAGGTCGATCAATAAACATCACATTAATCTCACTGAACAGACTTGTCTGCCTAGCTCGGGGTTTTTTCCACCACATCTTTTATCTTCGCCTTAAAGTTAATCAGAATAGGCCGTTCATAGTTGGTTTGAACACTGATTGAAGCGACAGTACAGCCCACGGTTTACTCCTATTATAAGGAACACGAAAGAAATTCTAAGAAAAGGTTTACTATTTACAAGATGACATCAGCCAATTTAGTACCCATATTTTGGGTTTAGATAGCCTAAGTGAAGTGGCATGCAGTCCTGCTTATCTTGTCGGAATAGCTTTGAAGATTTGTAAACAGGCACTTCAAAGTGTCATTATAGACTAATAAGGCTCACTACATTTGATGGGAAGAAACAAAAATGTGACGTGCATCCATGTGTTGAGGTCAACTAAAATTTCTTCTAAAGTTTACTCAATAATTGATTCTGTCGGTGTTTTCTCAAGAAATTTTGTAATCCGGGCTTAACTTGCTCTAAATGCGAAATTCCTTCGAGTTTGAGTAAGCAACCTCCATTGCTTTTCAAAGCAGATGAATGTTAATGTAGCTATATGGCTAGTGTTTATATAGTCAACCATTGTTTTATGAAAACCTAAACACCTGTAGCTTATTTAGTCAAATCAGATAGAAGACTTATCGCGAGATGTTAACATTTCGATTTACTCTCACCAGTCGCCAACGCAAAACCAGCAGATATTATATAACGTCGGCCAATTTTGTGTGCACAGAAGAGGCTGACGCAAACAATCTCCTTGCCATGGAATTAATTGTACTATTAGTGCACGGTAAATCAGAGCTATGTGGTGAGTTCATTCGATTGTTGCTGCCATGTGCAGTTTGTAAATTTGCTGGTTTTACGTTGGCGACTGATGGCAGTTGATCGAAATGTTAACATCTCGCAAGATGCTTTCTCCCTGTTTTGACTAAACGGACAAAGGATACTCAGTGTTTTAAAATTATAACTCAGCTGGATTTTTCTTGAATTAGCATCCTTGACGGTGAGCTGCCTTCAGTGAAGGTCGATAGAAACGGTTAACGCCTCTGTTCACGTTTTATGGTGGATGCAACGTCGTAGACAGACTTTAGTAGTATCTTTCTCCACTCCTTCGACGACATAACCCACCCATGTGTTGTTGATTTCGTAACAGGAAACAGTATGGCGTTGGTGTACCCTTTCTTCTGAATTAATGAAGCGTTCAGGTCGTCTTTCCACCAGTTCAAACCGAATGGGAACACCAAACGAAACATGGACAGTTAGTCACTTAACAAGATAGTTGGCTAATTTTGGCAAACGAAATAAGGATCCACTGACGGGGATTATGATTTGAACGATTGGAAAATCAAACGCTATCAAATATCAAAAGGATAAAACATGTGAACAACCCAAGTAGATAAACATGGCGATGATGAAAAAACAGGTTAGGCCACCTGACGTTCTGGTTTGACGCTTTAGATACCACTCAGGATGTGAGATCGAAATGCTTATGCCTTGCTCGGATTCGGATAGGGCTCTTTCGTACGAGCAAAACCTAAGTGAGAATTGTATTGTTTCTGTGGAAAACGTTTATTTATGGAATTGTTTCTTGTCAAGGATTTTATTGTCGGGTATAAACCTGTACATTCTTTCAAGAAAAATCGTATTCGGATAAAACTGTTGGCCTGTATTTGACTAGCGGTATTGCCTCAGTTATTTTGGTTCTTATACAGACTGTAGGACACCAGATTTTGATATGGTGTACATATCAAATGATAGTTACATATATGGTGAATTACCATTTGCTCTCCGTCCATCTGAGTACAGACAAATAAAGCCTGCACTTCTAAACGATGTAAAAAAAACTGTTCGCACGATACGTTCCTAACTTTGCACGATAGTGAAATACCTTTGATTATGCCCCCCTCTCCGTGCTATATTTTGAAAACAGAACTTGTGTAAAAATGCAGACAACATGGATGTTAATGAACAATCTAACAGATATGCATACTGGGCTCTCTGTAGGAGTATTTCGTGAATGGGATTGACTAACCTCTAGTTCAAAGGGGCTCTTACGTATTTACCCGTTGAGACGGATCTTTACCCTCTTCGGGCTGTTCAGCTGTTACAATAGGGGCATGCAATGCAATTCAGCACGGCCAAATACAAACTACAAAGAGGTCCTCACTGTATGGTAGTTTGTTTATTTGGTGGACTAGTTTCACCCCTCTTTGATAGGTGGAAGTATCATGTTGATAGACAAGCTTTGTGGAGAATTTTGTGTGCAGATCTGGTCTCCTTTTAGACGTTTGTGATACATTCAGAACCGACCTAACATCATTAGTTTATTTGTATGAGTAGTCATCCTGAATTAGATGGCTCCTACAATGGGTCATTTGGTCGTACGTAACAGGCGTTTGCAAATATCCCGGTAACACTGGATTATGGATTAGATCAGTGAAGGAGACTTCAGGGTGGAGACATCCATAAAACTGTCTCAGTAGATTATCGTCATTTTAGCTCGTCCATCAACACCATTGGCGGGTCTAAGTCGTATGCGGCGACAAATAGTCTGGTGCCTATAAGGTAACAAACTGCATAATGTTGAGGGTAAGCTGTATTCACCTAAGCATGTTTATCTTAAAGCGTAAATCAGACAATAACAAAACAAACTGTTCGTGAACTTGACCCTTCCCTGGACTTAATGACCTACCTTATCCCGCCTATTGATTATCCACCCCTCTAGTTGTTTGCTATAAAAAAACGCACCCGTGTTATTGTAAATTTGGTACTGACGAGTCAATACGAAATGCTTGCATCTACCAGTGTTCGTGTTCTAACTGCTTTATTCGAACTATTCAAGGGAACCAATTGTTTCAAATAACAAAAGGGTTCTCTCTGACTAATATAAACAGACCAGGGGGAAAAACTGTTAAAAACTACGTGTGTCTCTATTTTCCGCCCATGTCTTTGGTAGACGTACTCACATCTTTCCGATATATTCACTATTAATAACTCACCACTTTTGGCAGCAAAGTATACTGACGTTACCTTACAGTCATAGGATAAAGGGGGAAAGAAGAAAGAATCCAGCATTTATTCATGAAACATTCGACAAGAACCTTCCACATCTGGAAGACAAACAGCTAAGGTACGATTCATGGCAATAAAGCATCCGTCAGCCGAAAGTTATTGTTAAGTTCAGGTAAACTTCACAGAACACCAGTGGGTATCAGCTACAGATTACCGTTGTTGATGTGGATCTTGTCCAACAGTTATTTGTGGGCCTTAACATTGATCATACGTTCGGCTGGAAAGACATCAAGCCACCTTACCTAGAATTCTCCTAGGCTGAAGGTTTTAGGTCTCTGTTCCGCGGAAGGGCATCCATTCTAGCAAAGGACTCAGGAAAATCAAACTAGACTTTACCAAAGATTAAGTTTACGCCAGCAGGCTTTATTTGAGAGTCACGGGAAAACAATGAATGTTTCTTTAAAAAACGTGCCACGCGTTAACTAAGAGTGTAAAGTTTAAAACGGTAGCCGGGGGGGAGAATCCTCACCATCTCGGAGATCACCGAAGACAATCTATAACTCACGGAGTCCAATCCGCACCCGTCTATAAGTTACAAAAGACCAAAAATCCCTACCAGACCTCCGGATTGTGATTGTGACTAACTGAAAAGTGCCATCAGTTATCTTAAGAATTTGGCGGTCAAGGTTTTCAGAATGCTTTCAGGTCTCAAATCTAGACCGAATGAACTGGTGCAACTTATTTATCTGACTGTAAACTCATGAGTGATAACAGTACTCATTATAGCTCATACTAGCCTTCTCATATTCCTTAAACTGTCAATCTGTACATGCAATTTTTCACTTTTGTACCTTTTATGCAAAGTACTGATAAATTCCACGTTTGCTTTAGCATATCCAACACAAATTCAAAGCTGTGAAATACTAATCTTATACTTGGTATGCTCTATCCTTTCACTGTCGAACAGCTTTGCTTTCTTTCCCAGCTTATAGACGATCGTAATATCAGAACAACTGCTCACTCACAGAAATCGTGGCAAACTTACTTCTTTTGGCGTATTTTTCATCAGTAGATCATATCTAGTTTAATCAACATTAGATCGATGTTGAGCCTTTCAGATAAACGGAACACTTTGTGCTGTACTTACTTAATCACGCAGTGTATATGAACGGAGACTCATACCAGGGACATATCTACTAACCACAGTCGGAATCTTTTAACTTGGCAAGATTGATCCATGATAAGTTTAGGTGTGAAACTTAGACCAGCAACTAACGTGAACTGTCTTGAATATTTAGAAATTCGAATTGTGAATGAACAGCAGCCACATAATTTTCGACTGTGATGTTTAGTTGCGAATATACGACGGTTTGTCGTCAATATGGCCAAACAGAATTGTGCTTTCTGTGGCGCAAGTATGCTTCAAAGTTTGTATGCCAGATAAACTGTTCTACAGAGGTAATGTTATTATTTACTTTAACACAGTTTTCTGTCACTTTTACGTTGCTCTGCCTGCTCTACTTTGCCTGTTTGGTTCATAGTATTCGACGTTTTGCTAACTCAGTCTCTTTTTTTAAAAAAAAACGTTCTTTAACTGTTTGTTTATAGTCCTTTTCATAAAGCAGATCGCTGATGCCTAAACATTAGACGAATTTCCTTCACTCCGTCTCTCCTGAAAGTTCCCTCCCCCAGTCGAATTTTCTAACGCCGTTATATAGAGACTCACACACCAGTATGCATCATCATCATCAGTGCATTCTCATCAGCATGAGAGCAAATCGATAAGTTCTTTAAGTATGAATTTAGTTCACATTAGGTTCAATGTAAAACGGCTTAATAATTTATTACAGAATTTTATAACGAGGTTGCTCTCTGGACCCAGAACGATTGTATCGTTAGAACAAAACTGTTTGGCAGTGGATACTACAGAACGTGCACGCACTTTGTATTGACATATCGGTACCAAATAATCAATAGAAGAGGGGAATTTATTTAGAACACTGGGTTTCACTGTCTTCTTAATCAAACCAGACAGAAAAGATGTATTACGAGAAGTTGAGAGCTCTGCTTGTTGTCATTAGTTGCTAACGTAAAACCAGCCAATTCTACAAAAAATACATACAGCAAAAACGATAGAACTGACCAAACGAATAGTTTCACGCTTCCGTGCCTTAATCGTGTGATCAGTTCCACAGCAATGAAGTAGATAACGTTGTCGTCTTCCGAACACTGAAAACTGGCCGATGCTGTCCGACTACTGATTACATAACAGTATTTTGTACCAATTGACCGGATCAGTCGGATGACGGTTGTTATGATGTGTCCATTGGATTGCTTAATTCGGTAGCTCCCAATTACTTTCAGCTTATTGCCTTGTAGGTTTTTTAAGAGCAAGCGTCTCCTAGTTCACCGTGTACTACACGGGCAACAAAATCATAACAGCAAAACCTAAACACAGACTAATTTTATCCGATATTACAGCATACATTCCCATACATGTGTTCCAAGGGTTGGAGTAACCTGGTACAGTTAAATCAGGTTATCAACATCGGACTGAAAGTCATTTACGAGATGCCTCAGATCCTCACTTCCAGAAATTGGAGGCAGAAAGAACCGGAATCTCGACCAAGTGAGTGGGACAACAATAAAAATTCATATACCACTTCCACAGCTCAGTTCACTATTGCTTTCTGATACAAAAACATACACGTTCAAACCCAGAGCTCTGGTTGATGTAATTTTGTATTACGAAACATTTTTCCACAGTTCGTATTTTTTTTACGAAAAGCTGCAGGAATCCATTAAACAACACATCTGGAATGGGTAACGAGTGCATAAGAGGTCGTCAGTTAGATGTCTGAATAACGCAATAGCTCTAGATTAGAGAGTGGATCTGTTCAAAGTAGTGTTCTAACAACTCAGCATCGCCCTTGTGAATAATCGGTCCCCTCTCGATCCGGACCGCGCCATGTTTCCATTGTTTCCCACTTACACTCTCCTAACGATCCACTTGGGATGATACCGTACATTTTGAGGACTGCTCACTCATACGAAGACCGATTAGAATTTTTGAGCAAAGGAGAGAGTCTAACAATGTTTCAAACAACTTTCGAGTAGAAGTTAGGCTATGCAATTTTTCCATTGCAGATCAAGAGGTGATGTGAAATATTTACAGCGTGCTGTTCAAGTCTCGATTGCTAGAAACACCTCAATAACTTCGGATTGTATGATAGCTCCAGGTAACTCAAACCGGATATTGACGGACGGAGATGCCTGTTGTTCAGATCTTGGAATTGGCTTTCGTGGATTCGAGTCATTCTATCTAGATTAAGACCACATATGCTGTCCACATATCTTAGATCATTCCCAAGAAAAAGATCTGAGAAATAACGACCACAGGCTTCGTGTCGCGCATATACTGGTATCGCAATAAGTTACAGTGCTCGAAGCCGGAATATGTTCAGAATAAGTCAGGATGAAACTCTGTCGTTAACAACTTCCAATTCCATTTTGATGACTAAACAGTAAAATTCTTAGCTAAGCTAGACAAATTACTTTAGTAAAAGAGGATCCTCCTTCACATGACTGACTTCTTGATCAAGACTGAGTCAATGAGGGGGTAAAGGATTGTCTCATATCGAGCAGTTTCTCAGATTCAGAAGTGTTCTAGAGACTTGCAAGTCTGGTATGTACCTTCAACTAATTCAGGTCACAGTTAGTACGGTTTATAACAATCTAGAACGAATTTTAGTCAATACCTTGAGGTTAACTCATTGTAATTGAGTGAAATGCTCAAACAAACTGATAAAGTCGGTGTCAAGAGGAAACACTGATTCTGTTTCGTCAACCAAATGCTCTGCAGTAAGAAAAGAATTATCTTCTGAATACACTTCCATCAACGAAGACGCGGGAGCAGGAGGTAATAAGAAATTTAACGAAATATACCCAATTTCTCAAAACAAACGACCAAAATCCAAAGATGAGGAGTTGTTCACCAAACCAGAAGTGCGATGGATCGTCTTTGATGAAACTCAGCTTAGCGGGCGATAAGTGACTAGTGACGATCAACAACAAGCGCCTGTCAAACGGACGCACAAGTCCGGGGATAAAAATTTCGCAGCGCTGTTACAAAACGAAAGCGCAGAACCTGTGGTGTGTAATTGCGAACAACTTAACGGATGTTTACTATACTAGACGGCCGTCCGCTTTTGTTAATCTGTGGAGCGAATGCGTCAGAAGTTGCCTTGACCAACGCATTTATCCCTTAGAGATTGCCAATCGGCTAACAGAATTTGTTATCACCATTGCTGGCGATGGACTGAAAACGTGTAGACGGAAACGTCCCGAACGGTTGGATTATACTTAACTTCATCCCAAGATGATTACGCAGAAGCAGAGTCAGAAGGCTGAATTACGTTACCATTGAAAACGTCATGAACAATCAATTATGAGGAACCTCAACAGTGTCCATTCTGGCATAAATACAAACACGACAAAACGGAAAACATTGTCGCAGTCACGGAAAAAATCACATATGCCTATCAACTTAACTAAACTATGATTGGTGAGGTGAACAAGGCAATATGTAGGGTTCAGTGGGAAAACCAACAGAGCAGCGGTTACCAGCTGAACGATCGATGGGTCATAAGACTACCGCGGGCATAAAGAAAACGGAAGTGAACTGACAAGCCATGAGGAGAATCGGGAGCACCTTGATTAAACAGACGAATACCGTGGTTGAGCTAGTTGGATCGAAACAGCTGTCCACCACTTCGTTGATGATCACCGAGACCAACTATTTACGAGAACCAAGTCAAAGAGATGATGGGTCTACGAAAGAACCTAACGCAATAGCTGCTATGAATATCAAGGAGGAATTCTAGCGACATATTTTCTCCTAGTATACCAGTACTTCGAGACCACACTACAGGCCTTTCGGAAGTAATGTACTGAGATATTTAGGTATTATGAAATGAAGATCCATTAGTTAAAAAGAGTGGAAAGTGGCAATGGTTGATATGGAATTAGAGCACCCAGTACAAGTAGGCGATGAAAAGTAACGGTCAAGCAGTGCTTGAAACGTTGGTATATTAACACGGAGAGTTTTTCAAGTGTCATGAATTAAAAATGTTCAAGCTCTACCATTTCGTATCAAACTACATCAATCGATGAAAACGATCAATACTGTCAAGTGGCCAAACAGTTGCAGTATGCATACGTAAAAGCAAATTTGAAGAACATCGGGTCATTCATCAATGATGGAAGTCGTGAATAGGCATCAGAGAGGAGCGAACACGTGATGTCAGACTGGTTAAAATAGTCCTACAAAAACTCTCCTTTAAGGCTATCTAGTGGCGTATCAATAAACCTGTATTCTTTAACCCTCAAGACCAATAAAGATACTGTAAAAGAATAAACCGCTAAGTCGATAGAACGGATGAAATGTGATAGGTGAATAAAAGTCGTTCAAGCAGCTAAGCAACTGGACGAAAATGTCCAAGAAGTTTCTATGAACGCCACTGTTTTAGTATACTGCAGGGAGTTCTTGCAGATCAGTCGCCGTGTTCTGACGGTTAGTGATTTCAAGAAATTTTGATGAACTGAGAAAATCAGCGTTCAGGAACTACAGCGTATCATACATAGGCGGACTGTTAAGAGAATGGCATGACCATAGAAGGAAGAATGAACGACTACGGATGCAACCAAGGAGAACTACCAAAAATACTACTTGGATTTATACAGCAACACAAATTTTGTCTGTTGAGTGTAAGTAAGACAATGAGCATATCGGGAGAAGGTTGTATGATACTGACAGCTGATACACTAACCGTCCGAACGGTCTGCAGAAGCAAGTGCAACAAGTACAACACAGAAAATTGGCGACCGTTTTTAAAAGATTAACCAAAAATGAGAGACTACGGTTAATTAGGGAAATTAGTCCGGAGTGCCGGCTAGTTTAAAACTGTTAGAACATATTCATTATCATCACAAATTTCAGAAATAAGAGTTTCAAGATTAGTCAACATCCATGTTGTCTAGGAGTTATTGAGGAACAACTGACTTTGTACGGTAAATGCCTTAAAAAGATGGGTGAACAACCTGGACGCACGAGTAGACAGACATCAAGCGCAATTGCACGGCACAACTTTGAGGAATGATCGAACTCCATAGACATTGGATTACGAACAGCACGTAGAAAGCCAATAGGTTGGCATCAATGGAGATTTGCTCAACGGACAAATATACTCGACAAATAGTCCCAGTCAAGCGGAGAGAATAGGTTGAAAGTGGGCACGGTACGTAAGTCGAGGCCTCTCTGCGTTGTGAACAAGAATTCTGTTTTAAAGTGCCACTTGCAAGACCAAGGGTGTACGACTGTAAACGTGACAGCAAGAAACTGCGTTCAGCGAGTTTCCGCTATGTAGGATTAGTTTCTTTGTATTCCCCGGAGGCTACCCCAAAGCCGTACAATTGCTGTCCATCGATGAAATCAGGCTTAGGTTTTAACAAATTCTACAACCAAAGGCTTTCATAATGCTAAGTGTTTGTCGGAGACGGACTTGCAGGATACTATACAACAGTACTTGTTATTTTGATTGCGCCTTATTCCTTAATACATCAACAATAAAAAAGACGATATCATGTGCGGAATGGCACTTATCACATTCCGAAGACATTGTACGAATACGGTCGATCCACGCCAAGGTCAGACAATGTCGTTATGCACAAATACAAATCTTCTGAGATTTGTTAATAATCAGACTAACCGCGGTGAGTGAAATGCGATCGGATCTTAATAATCCAAAAGTGTGATTCATCAACCATGAAAAGGATTAAAATTGCACTGCACTTTTAAGCAGTTTCAAGTTAGGTTTCATTACAATTAGCCAATAAATCGTCAGTACGTTTAGCTAGACAAAACAGCATTGGATATAATTTGTAATGGCATTTTTTAATAAAAGAATCAGACTGCAACATCGTAGAAGTGTAGTTTAATCATGTGAGACTTGAAATAGTAAGCTTGTGTTGCTCTGGCTGGATGGTGACTCAAAAACTCTGCAGGGAAGGCTTAGTTACTGATGAGCAGTAAGTGGTTTTGACTTTCAAATAGATTGAACATTACCCACAATAAGTCGCAGTTGTCACATCCCCATAGACTTTCCAGTCGGCCCCTGACGAAACGTGTGACAGCTGCGATCAATTGTGGGTGATGTTCAATCTATATGAAAGGCTTAGCTATCAAACTGGATGACCGGACAAAACTAGATAAACGTAGAACAAGAAGTAGGATGAGAACAAAGAAAAGAATATTGTCAGTTTTTCAGAGCGTGCAATTTTGACAAAAATTTTGTGCTTTATGGCCTTATAGTTAAAATCTGAACAGGAAATGCGTATAACGATTGTCATTGCAGTATGCGCGACAGCATTCCCGTCAGCGGATTCGGATTGCGAACATTGTAGTAGATCTAAACACTATACAAAATTCAAGTATGAACACGAGATCAAAAAGGTTATAAAAATGGAAACGATCAACTCACAATAGTTCGTTAAAGTGCTTTGATTTAGAATTCCACTACATCAAATGCAGTATCCAACAGATACAATCCGTCGTGTCGTTTCTAATTAATCTTGGAGGTCAACAACTGAGGTAATTCCAATGACAGATAAATAAGGAACTTTGCCGCAATAGTCGTTTGATTCCGTTAGCTTCTAACTCTACAAAATTCCGTGCATCAGTGACCCGAACGCAGAGAGAACGCAAGGCTCGTGAACCGAGAAGTGAGTGAGTTATATTTACTGATTATCGATTAGCTCGATTAAGTTGGTTTAAACGTTGGCTGTATACGTGAAGTTGAGGAAAGTGGAAAGCGTGAATAACAATCAGAATTTTGAAATAGAAAATAGTGTGCAAAACGTTACAACATACCCTTGAGTGACTGCAGCTAACGACACGTAGTATCATTTGGACATCAGCAGGATACAACCGACAGAAGCAAAGCAAAATGTCAGTTTTCGATCCTTTGAACATGTTTGTAAGACCTATCATTCGTTGAAAGAACTCATGTGCCAAATAAAATGCGGGGACTGTTTGCATTAGGATAAACACATGAGAACCAGAACTAGACTAAATGAATATGAAGTGCGAACAACAGCACTTTCCGGAAATAATTTTGAACGTTTAGTCGTTGGTAAAAGTTTCGCAATTACTGACTGTGCGCTGGACAAGGAGTACCAAATTTATCCAAAAAGATCCAGATAAGCAAACGTTTTCCAAAACCAAATTACTTTTCTTAGAACATCGTTAACTAGCCTTAGCAACACAGCTGAATCTCTCTAGGACCTGTTTGACGACGAACTGGCTAAACTCGGTAAAAATGATTCAGTCACTTCGGTGGCCGAGTGGATAGAAGGGTAGGTGAATCATAGCAGTCAGCTACCGAAATGGTTCAGCGGAAATTACCAAATTCAGGCGGTTCAGCATAAAATAAGACCAATACCTAATCGGTTGACTTCCTTATTAGACTGGACGTTGTCTCCGAAAGAAAATAAATGACGGTTAGGTGAACGCCAGGAGCAAAGACGCACAACGCCTGGTTGCACGATCCAGTACAACCAATAAGACACTGTATGCAGACCCGAAGGTCACCAATTCTCATGTCATATTGATATTACGGAGTTAAATCTTGAGGTGAATGTGTTGAACACTCAAAGCACCTAACTGCTTCTGTCGTATGCTTCCCTTCAGAAACAATGTACTTTAGAAAGAGCGCGCTTGTTTCAATGGGGTAGTCGGAAGACATTGCTATTGGATTTCATTTCCCACATTCTCTTCCACCGTGTGACAACCATGGGAACAAAAAAACGTTCCTTAATGAAATGGTTAACGTGCAGACTGACTTGCATCATCAGTGATACACATAACTAGACGCGGAGCTGACAGCAATTAGCAGTAACAAGTTTTCCATATCCGGTGCTATGGAAAGCCAAAGTGAACCAGGAACCGGACTAGATAAACAACCCGTGTTTTCAAACGCTATCTTGCATTTAATCCCAAGTTATCTGTCCAGATCACTGATAACAGTTGGAATGAGTGCACTTCTGAGGAATTTGAGACAATGGGATGTGTGAGTGGAGTAATCAAAAGACCTAAAATAACAAGTCACTACAGACAAATTCAGCAATAATAAGCGCTTGAACAGAGTGAAAACAAAACAACTTTACTAACTGGTTAAGTCGTTCCCATTTCCGTTTCTATATCCACCCGCCACACCAAGTCAACCGCATGGTCTATTGGATAAGTGCTTGGACCACAATCTGCAGCTTGTTCACGGGTCGTGGGGTTCGATCCTCCGGTGTGCGCAATGATGAGACCCAGCCAGGCCAAAACGGCCATCTACCGTTTCGCACGTGGTCACTGGGACTACCTGTTTGCAAAGACCCAATCTTGCAACTAGTTCACCTGGTCTGACAAAGATTGTGTCAGCAATGAAATGTCACCAGAAATCTTGAGTGCCACCGATCTGTTCATAACCGTACACGAAACCATTGGTGTGCCGACTAGAAAAATCGAAGGTACAACATATCAGGCACTAGGTAGGCATACGTAAGATATTTGTGAGTCATCTCAATCAATAATGTTAAACTATGCGTACATGTATTTGCTTCCAGCACATGCTGCTCAGACCCATCAGCGTTTGTGTAGTGCTGCCGCTATATACGGGATATGGACCGTAAACTGACAACGTCGTGAAGCGCATATAACCATTGCTCATCTTTTTCTATATTATCTAACGCTCCGTGAGAAATTACGAACGACTGTTGTAGCCTTTTGAATATAAATTGCATTGTGGCCCCGAGTGGCGTTGAGTTAAAGAAACCTAATACTAAATGTTTAAAAACTGTACTTTCTCGAAAATGAGTCCCTGGTGTAATCTCAGTGGTAACGACACCCGACAACTAAGCGCGTGGTTGCGGATTTGATACTGAATGCTGTAATTTCTCACATCCAGGTTTTGGGTTGGCAGATAGTACTCAGTCACGTAAATTTGTGTCACACGACAGCTAACGCCTGGTAGTGGATAAGCCGTAAATACCAAATCCAACATTTCTCAGCAACAGTAGATAGGCTCAATCCTAACTTAGATCGGAAGTAGCGATAGAACGCGCGCAAAATTCATGAGTGTAATTTCAATCGTGTTCACTGTAACTATGGAAGGCAGCTCGAGATAATTCAGCCGTTGCAATACGAAGTACCAATCATCTGGTCCACGGTCCGAGTCAAAATCACATCAGCCGTTTCTGTTGTTTGAGTCCATGTCGTTTGACAATATCTGGCTAATGAGTTATCATAGGCTTTTCACTCACAGCAGCACACACTTACATGAGCCCGACTATAAACGAAACTAGCTTTTATATTAAAAGAAGAACTATATCTTACTTTACTTCACTGCGTATTTGCTCATCGTTGATTGTTTTCCATAGGTCATTTCGTTCGGTAACCATGACTGGCGTCAGCGACCGTAGACTGATAGCTGGAAAGTGGCTGGCTGATCAAACTATCGATCGGATGAATCTCGCTACGATCTTTACTATATACATTCTATTAGTTCTTTTACTGTGAGTTTAATCGAAATCCACCCCAGTGAAAAGTTGGGATTACCCATGTTGTGATTAAAGCGTGTACACTCAAGTGACTTCAGCGGAAACCGGATGGTTGCATCCGTATTATGAAGTAGAAGTCAATGTACATTGATATGATTCGACTTAGTTGATATATATTTTTAGCTTTACGATATCTGTCGCCATTACGTCACATGCTCATGCCAGCAATCAGCTTTATCGTGCTGCCGCGATTAACCGAACGTCCTGATTTAGCCTAGGTGATCTTACATTACCAAATTCTAGCGCAAACCGAGTAAATGTATGTGTCAGAAGATGACTGAACACCACCCCAAAAGGTTGATTCAATCAAGGACGCAAATAAGTAACCGTGCGGGTGGCCGACAAATAGATCCATACCCATCGACTGAAAAACCCATCCAAACAACAGGTCACAACATCGGCTCGGTTACCTCCTTTACTGCAATGTTAGGTAGAATCGACCTCAAATTTTCTGCCAACAGTGTTGCCTTGCTAATCAATCGACAGCCAGTGTTATGTACAAGAAAGGGACAATTCACGCCACCAGTTTATTCAAGCAGTTACCCACAGATCATCATTCACCTGGTCGGTTCTACCATGCCTACTGTGGTATATAATCTCATCGATTTTTTTAGTAAAAGGTTGACGAGATTAAATCGAAACGTCAAGATCAGCAACATATACCTTCCTACTTTTTCAGAGAATATGTATGGGTGCAAGATAACTCACCCAACAATCCGTGAAATCAGCCAGCCGCATTTTACTTAATCTACTGTTACAAAAATGTGACATATCTAAAGAACCAAATTTCCTGATTTGACTTAACCGACTTGAAAGAAGACAACCGACAGCGGACAAATATTGTAAAATTCTCATTGACATATGAATAAAACGGTGGTGAGAACCTGTTTCAAATTAATATAATCACATGGATTCAACGAATGTTAAACGATATTAAAAAACGAAAGGTGGTTCGGTAGAATAACACTGGTCCACGTTATGTGTTGGTTCCTCACATCCCCTTTACTCACAGTGATCGCGAGAGACAAACTACCTGTTTTCGAGTACGTCGTGCTTGAGCACTCAACCACTCCCGGTAAATAGAACAATATGCAGATTACACGACTGGGCGTTCATCCAAAAGAACAGAAGAGCATGACGCAGTGTGGCTTGAGACTAGTCTGGTCAAATCCACAAATAGAGGGACTGCAGCATATCTGGCTGATAAGGACAGTTGTGCTGACCTCGTGTAAGTTTTCCGTACAGTTCAGAGTTCTAATCAACCAATCCAAAATGACGGTGAATGATACTCCCCGGTTGCTTAATCCCGTTTTTTGTTCACAAAAAGAATCGATTTAAGCACAACAGTCACCATTACAAACGGTCACACAAAGAGGCTTCACACATATCCAATTTCACAGTGCCTACTCATGCCGTGGTGTGTGGAAATAAAATCACACAGAATCAAGTTTGGTAGCACCAGCTACGTGGTCAGGCCACAGGTGCATGAAGTCCCATGACACTTGAAATGGACCACTGATATTGCACCTGAACTGTGTTCGCTTTTTTACTTAGTAATTGGCATTCGGAAAACCAGAAGGATGTTATCGATCGAATAACTGATTAAAGAACCCGTTTCATTCCTAACCAGGGATGCAAATAAAGGAAAAAGCACAGAAGGTACGAGTATCGGAACAGGAAAGTTAATGTTTTTATTAATCAAGACGGTTAAGAAATGGCACCCAAGTTGAGTGACAGCATTTGATGAATACGAGGGAAACAATCTTTTAAGGACGATCATTATCGGAAAATAGTTTAGACAAATAAAAAGGGAAGACGAGATAATAGTGTTCCATGCATCATTTTTAGATGCGGGCAGACAGCGTAGAGCAAGTAGAAAATTATTAGCACGGGAAACCTCAAGTTGAATGACGTAGCTGCAAGAAACTAAAGATAAAGATTTCTGACTGCCGAGAATAGTGGTGAAACCAACAGCTTGGGCTGATGGTTTAAACGTTCGGTTGGTCATCTGGTTTGAAATTTAGATTACAAATATTTCAACACTAAAGGGCAACATCAGTGGTAACCGTACTTCACCTTTAGACTAGGAGCATCAATGAGCAGGCTCATTGTTGGGGTTCAACCACTGCACAAAATCCACCAGACGGTATTTACCACGGTATAGCAGTCGGTTTGTTATCTCGTAATCCGGATAACGTGATCACCGACTACACATCGCCAAAACCTCCTAGAACCAACACAATACTCTAAATCAAATGGCACAAGATTGGTCTGGCGTGGTTCGACGTTCGAATAACATTGCCAACAATGCTGGACCATGTGGTAGGGCACATATTTTATCCAACTGCACGTTTCGTTTATGGATCACTGTAGTCTCTCATGATACTTCCAAGAATTCTCGTTCAAGAAAGTAATCCGCCATGCTATCGGTATAACCGTTACTACATTCGATGGAATTCTAGAGAACAAACCAACCATTAGTGTCGGTGTGCTTCCATTTATCAAGTCTAGTTACACACCAACCGCTTGAGCTGTACAAGGCCTGCGAGAAAATTACCATAACAGGGTGCCAGGTGTATCCCGAGTAAGAATGCGTGGTCGTGGGAGGTTCAACATTCACGCGTCACGTTTTCGAGAGTGTAACTAAGGTGAATGCAGACGGATTTCAGCAGCCGGCATCGGACCTCCGATCTGCTTAGACTGCAGCTTACCAACTCAGCAGATAGGTCCGGACGATCGGCTGAAGTGATCCGATGAGCTGATTCAACGAAAGGCTCGGTGACTGCACATGAACAGGCAGTACTCGATCCTCGTGTTGGCCACGTCAAACGATGTCGTCACGTGTTCAACCAGTCTCCACGCTATGCACCCTATACAGCGTCCTTGTGGAACAAGCGAAACGGCAAACACACTGAAAGGCAGTATGAACAGGCAATATACCTTCGACCTGGGGATGCAAAACTGGTAAGAAAGTAAACTGAACATTGTCAGGAATTATTGTGTAAGATGGACTTACAGTCACTTTCCTGGAGTTATAGATGTTTATCGGTCTGCAAATTGCTCGTGAGTTATATGGAACACGCCATATCGTCAAGTTTTTCTGAGGCGAGAGTTGAGAATTCTAAACCCCTAATAAACTGTTTCGAATGTGATTTCGTGCAACCACCAAACATCTCTGTCTTGACAACAAGGTAAGTTGTAACAGACGAAGGGTGAACGGACGGGTCAGTCAGATAATAAGTATTTTCAAACAGTGTACTCCAAACCATGGAACTGTTTACAATCCTTACATCTATTTCGCAGTGCATTGAGAACTAATGGAACGGTAAAGCAGCACACGACCATTTATATTTACGCCCAACATGCCAGACAAGAACGGGGTAAAATTATGCACATTGGTGGATAACGAGATAAAAACATGTGCACATTCTGCCGCATTTAGGATCATACATTGTGGAAACATCCGAAAAGACCAGCCTTCAGTAGTAGGCGGTGTTGCATTCGACGTACATTTTGCTTGAAAAGAATTATACCATTGCAGTGGATATTATTTTCACCGATCCGCTACATAAAAACATCGTCGAACATTTCCATACAACCAAGTAACGTAAAAACTGACATCCGAAAACAGCCAACGTCGATGATGATCCGACGAGGCAACACGTGGTTACCCAGACGAACAACTTCCAGATTAGGTGCATACATCGAAGCAAACATGTTGCAATATGTGGAGACGGTTGTGATGGGACATGACCACCCCATCTCCTGAATGCAAAAAAAGAGGACGACGATGATGTTACCCTAGTAACGAGCGAACTGTGATCATTATTTTTGTTTTATTGTTTGGAAATGTGGATGCTTAAGCCACCTGTAGTAAGCATTTGCAAAGATACAGCGAAATATGTACCAATACAAATCGTGTAACATCGGTCTTACGCCATCTCTTCGGAGATGTCTTGCCTAGAAGTACGGATCGTTCAGTCTCCACCTGTCAAGACTTAACTTCACGCTAGGACGAAAGTATATTCTGACCGTACGAAATCAGATCGGAAAGACTTCGGAATTCCGAACTTCTGCCGCGAAAGAATCCCAAAGAGTGGCTTCATCCCTACAACCCACAAACAATTTGCAAACCTGAACAAAGCAGTAAGAAGACGGACAGAGGTAGATGCTAGCATTTCGAATTGCCTCTTCAGTACCAAATAACAATAACCAGGAACATATATATGACACTATTAGGGTGGGGGATTAAGAAAATAAAATAGAAAATTAGGTGGGGAACAACAACGCAAAACTATCAGGTCCAAGGGAGTCTAAGGCTTACATATAATTGTTTTTGTACACACAATGCTGGCTTGAGACGACTAATCGCGACCGCCTCAGCGAAGGGAACCAACTGTTTCAAATTTGCAAACCATCAAATATCTGAAATCTAACAAAGAAACTGTGAGTCTAACAAACGTCGAACGACAGGTGATAGTTGGCATCGTGGACTGATCGACAAACGGCGAGAATAAGCAAAATGCAGAAGACATATCAATCATGATTCTACTTTAGATCTTGCGTAACAACAAACGCGTTCACCGCGGACATTCGACAGCTGCCGCAAGTAGTCTCACTTATTTTCAACCCCCATCAAAGGTAGCCGGAGGGACGATAAGTGAGCCGACAAGATACAGTAAACTTACGACGGCGTCCGCCAGTCCTGATCATTATTTCTAAAATCTCGTTTCCGTAAAAGCAGCCATACAGGCCATGTCTATATCGCCGTCTTCGTATGCACCAATCAGACTGACAGACGAGTCAGTTTGGTTGCCTCGTTAACGCTGCCCCTTTTGTCTATCATGGGCTGGGCAGCGTGCGTGCCAACAGTGAACTGGGTCGTGCAGCGGTGCACTTCCGAACGGCCCGGTGTCTACTGGGTCGGACAATCAAAACTAGTAATACGGGGATGTACTTTTCTTCTATACTTCTTTGGCAGTTTGCAACAGTTGCATTCTGGGTACCCGATGATCACTCGACAGATTCATGGACCGTATACATTCAGCGCTCTGTGGCATTCCTCCAGTTGGCGTAATTCTTCCAATATTTGGAGAAAGTATGGGAAACGGATAATCCTGTGCTAAAAGCAAACATGTGCGATTTTCTCCCAGAGGAAGAAACTTTGTTGTTTCGAGAGAACCACTTCATGGTATTAAGTGTTTTTGGAACGAGCACTTTTAACAGTGGGCTATGAAATATATTAGGTACACCTAACCTCCTTTAGTAGTAATATAAAGTGCAGACGGTTAACCAACCATACTAGTTACCACGAGCAAAACACACTGAATGAACATGACCACGTCGACCTTACTGCGCTGCGTAGCATTTTTTGTTGTTGCCAGAAAGTGAAAATCGTCAGTTATGAAAACATTCATGTTTACAAACGACACGTTATTATCATCACTAGCAATACGTCAGTTTGCTACAGATATTCGACTGTCATATAACCATACAAGGGAAACAGGATAGATCAAGGTAAAGATGCGAACGGACGGATGGGCAATAGTTCAAGTCATAAATTTGAACAACTTATCAACTACACAATTATAGTCGAGTAAAGCCGATTATGAACCAAGGAGAACGGGAAAGAAGTGAAATAAATGCAACAAGAGATTACTTTTTTTATACCTGTGACATGCACATTTGATTTGGATGTACCAAATCACTAAACCACTCAACAGCCAATTCTATCCACTAAGTTTCGCTGTAGATACAACCTCGCATCACAAAGCCAACGTGATGAAAACCACATGTTGTTACTACTGCCAAAAGTGTATCACCTCAGCTTAAAAAATAAGTGTAGATGTACTACCTTAACGCTTTACAACTGGTCTATTAATTGTTAAAAATATGACAATCGACAACCATCTCAACACTAAGCGTTCCATGTGGGCGTGACTGTCCTGTGTGGCAGCTCATGAGAACATAAAATATTTTTTGCTGACATGAACATCGTCCCAATGATCAGTTCGGTTGGAGTCAAAGCACACACGACAGTGAGCGTCACCAACACCGCATGCGTGTCTATGTCCGTGAGCTTTTACCATCACAATTCATTAGGACCAGTAAATCCAAAGGAAATCATGGTCACACATGTAAACTATTATAAGGATTTATTTGTGGCAACCTGCAAAGAATGAAGCGAAATTAGACCAAGCACACGACCGTAATTCAACTCGTCAGACGCGTGCTATACAGATGAATATTTTGGATACAGTGAAAAACTACTACTCATTGGGGGACCTGCCAACAAGTGTGGACGCAAGAATGTGATAAATACCTTATTTAAAACAGAAAGTTTCCATAAAACGGGCCATTATAATGTTCAAGAACTTTAAATGGAAGGAAGTTTCTAATGCGGACATGGAGACTGTCCAGTCACAAAGTAAACCGACGGACAGTAGTACCCCAAGTGGCACAATAATCGACCACTCTGGTTGCGGTCAGATGGATATCGCACAGAATTGAGCACACGGTGGAAATACAACAATCGGATTCTCACACACGTACATGTAAAGAAAACTGCATTATTCCCCTAACTGTATCAGTACTCTGAAATATAACAAATCTAGATAGTACTTATCAACCTCCACCGCTTGCTGTGCTAGCAGACCTTCTTTGGAGAACAACCTGGACATCACAGTAAATGAAAACCTCCATGACCGTAAAACTTGGTGTCATAGGGTAATGCTTTCAATTATCGAAGTGTTATGAACCCTGTGGCCAACAGAAATTAGTAACGGCTAGCGCACAGACATACGATATGCGAATAACAAACACGTGGTGCGGAACGTAACGAAACCCAAAACCTCAGAAGAACATAGGAGACTTTGACCTTCAGCCGAGAATGTCTTCATTCTCAAGCTAAAGGTAACACAGCAGACCGGCATCTGCGCGTGTACCGAATTTGGTTGGCCTCGAAGAATCCCACCTAAAATGGTGCACTAAAATTGAAATAGGCTAATCACGAAACGTTCTAAATCGAGTTTCCGCATGTTATAGCGCGAAAAGATGAAAGTTAAAATTACGAAACAATTTTTTGAGCAAACCTTGAAAAATAAACCAGATTTAGGGAAAATAAGCTTTTCCTAACAGACAGTCTTCGAACCACTCGCATGGGGCACTAGGTAGAAAGTGCACGCGAGTTCATTTCGACCATAAACATCTAGAATTCAACCTTAACAAACAGAACGCTGTGGAAGCCCACCAAACGCTTGTTGCATGATGAGCTTTTCGTACAACTCGGGGTGAAAGTGAAAACCGACGAAGGAAATAAATAAAATCTCGACCTCAAAGCCTGAATCAACAAGCCTTCGCAGATTTCGTAGCTACGGTCTAGAATAATACGGAATTAAAGTGGGGTACATTCGTGCTTTCGGATGAAACAATCACTTGAAATACATTTAAATAAAATTTATTTTCAATCCGTCTTCTGTGGAGCCCAAGCCTCCTCAACAGCTGAGTTTAAAGATAAGCACGTTAGGCGTAGAGAAGATTATGCTAACGAAATACAAAGTAATTATGTTAGAAACGGTTAGCGTCCAGTGAAGTCAGACCAACGACATAATCAACAGGCCGATCAACACAGGAGCATGAATCACACTAACAGCTGTAAATCCTACCGGGTATCGTGTGTAACCTTCCTTTGCGGGTTGAAGCAAAGAATACCAACTAATTTTGAATAGTCTTCGTTGACTGCGTGCTGCGTGGACATGAAAGTATGTGGCTTCTCCAACAATAGGCAAATGCATTCAACAAACCAGTTTTTACGCAATTAGTGACAAACAGGCACGATCACGAAGGCCGAAGTATATCGGCCGGCTCATCGAAAACTTTCGCATCCTTTTCAATATGGACATCGGCTACATGTGCGCATAAATCCTATTACGGAGAAACCCGCATGGGATATGGATATCTTAGAAACCAAAATGCCCAAACCTGCGTCCTCAAATTCTAAAGGAGGATCCGTGCCACGTCCAGAACAGAAATCACGCACGATTGCTATGCAGTCCAACACGTTAGACAGTCACAAGAGGTAATGATTCCCCAACATCTCCATTAGCCTTTAGTTTAGGCAGGCTGGTATCCAAAACGTTCATATCCTACGCGAGTTCCGCTGTAACAGGATATGTAGCATGTAGATACAACCGCTTAGAGGGACTGCTCGCAAGGCCATATATTGTGTTCGGTTTGTCAAACAAAGACTGTCAGCAGAAAAACGTCGAAAATAACGGACGCCATCCAGACCTGTAAGCAAAGGTGGCGACATACTAAACGTTGGGGAAGCACTAGTGAACATTGCCTAAGTACGTTTAATACGTGCATTTGCTTTCGTCACCGAGCAACTTCCGACATGAGGGTCACAATCAGAGAGCAGAAACAAGTAATAAACTTATAATGAAAGATAATATACATCAAAGAATGATAGGATGAAATTTGAATTCAAATAAAATTTTGAAAAAATAATCTGTACAAAAAATATTTACAATGGTTGGCAAAACAGTCAAGGTCGTCCTCGTCAGGTACATGTGGAATCAGGTTCGCAAATCGCAATCGAAGCAGAACCCGTACCGTCTCTACAGGGGGAGGTGGGTTCTGCTTGATGAGTAGAAACGGCAGAGACCACGTACGCTCGTTGAACACCAGGGGCCGGTGAACCGCTGCTCAAGGTAGCTGGAGTGCCGCTCACGTACAAAGGAGTCTGTGGATCATAGTCAACTGGAGGTGGCTCCCGAGCAATCAAACTTAAAGGAGAAGGTGACAAATTCCACACTTGAAATTCTGAGCGTAAATCATTGCGAATCGAAGCAGGAGTTGCGCCATAGGATTTTGAGCAGAGAATAATCTTACGTCGAAAGGGTTCGTTTGGTCGGGGAACTTTAATTGTATCGAAATAGGAGAATCCCAAATCCACGAGTAAGGGCTCCAACTTGATTGGGTCGATTTTCAAAGTCTGGAATGTGGCGCGTTGATGAGCCTGGAAAGAAGAAAACAAGTTAGAAATCGGAGTGACTATCTAATAAAAACATACCGTGAATCGAGTCCTTCGATAGGAAGACTTTGGTTGAGGCTCGAGAATCAAGTGACCACCTGGTTTGAGAAGATTGAAGGCCCGTCTGAAAAACCGCATTAGTCCTGCGTCTCCGTAATTCAAGTGAATCCATTTTGTCACACTGAACGCTATGATAGTGTCGTATTCCGGTTCTTCAGTCGGGGTTGAACTATCGATCCAGTTGGCGACCTGGAAGTTGATCTTTTCATATCGAACTACAGAACCAGTATTCCAACGCAAACGTTCTCGTTGCATGCTCTTAGCATTTGCTATTAGTTCAGCGTCACAATCTATGGCATCAATACGCCGTACATCAGGAAACCGTTCTAAAACACCAAATGTTAATGTGCCATTGTGGCAACCATAATCTGCGACATCTTTCCCAGTGAACCATTCAGGCATAAGATAAGGGAGGCGATCGTTTGGATCACGTCGGAAATAATAGTCACTATAGTTGCCAGTAACAGGAAGCCTTCTATTGTGCTGACGTCGGAATGTCGCTGAACGCTGACAATTACGCGGAAAACGTGAACGGCCAAGCCGGAGTTGAGATTTGGCTAGCTGTTTTAACATTGAAGTGTCCGGGGAGAACCTGACATGAGAGGCAGAAGGGAGAGGTTGAATCTGGGGGCTATCACCACCCATTCCACCTGCAGTACTGACAGCAGGAGTATTCAGACGAGAATCCCCACGAAGTGGAGATAAACCTTCGACACGGCGACGTTCTGTTTCTTTCATCAAATCTTGCAAATTAAGTGGGTCACTGGGATTTAATGTGAGTCGCGATTTGCGGAAATAACGAGAGCGCTTGCGTGAACGAAAGCGTGACCGGATAGTGCAACGGTTCTTTTTCCAAGTTTCACGGAGATTTCGTTGACCAAGTTGCGAATTTAGTTCTGGGCGGGTCACTGGCAATCGTCCGGACGATAATGGACGAAAAACGGGCGGTGGTGCGGGAAATCCACGAATGCTAACCGGTCGCGGACCTCGCGGCCAGGTGGAAAATGTACCAAACAAACGCCCGGGAAAAACTATGTTACGTGTACGAAAAAGCACTAGAAAAAGCGAGAAGAAGAAGGTGGATTAGATTAAAATAAGACCACGATAATGCTAGACAGATACTAGAAAAAAAAAGACAGGAAGTTTGCTAAAACTAAAGCGAAACGTTAACAAACAAGTTAAGCCATGACAAGACGTGTACAACCGTTACAGTGAAGAAACAGTCAGATTTCAACAAACGACATGATTAGGATCTGCGCCTCTGAAAAATACGGCCACAGGTAAACATACAGCACCTTAAAGTTAGTGACAAGTGACGAGAAGGAACGAAACGAAGCTGCTCAAAAACGTGACGGGATTTGATTACCGAAGAGAGCAAAGCACTGATACATCTGGATCTACATCTCAACATTTTTCAAGTGATCACCACCACCGTCAACGATATGTCATCAATAGCCTTTCCATTTTTGGCACTGGGCCATGCTCATAGGTACTGTAGCTCCTGATGCCGTCAATACAGAAAATAACCAACGAAGTGGCACAGTACTGAAAGGTCGAAAGTGTATAGAGAAGAACGAAGGAAGGGGAGAAAAGAAGACATTCTGCAACACCTGTTCAGGTCATTGCCTGGCCAACCTGCAGTAGCGAATATACTACATGTTTTTACCATTCAATCGGACAACTCGTCAGCAATCTTATAAACTGATACTAAGCTGCCATACAACCATGAAGAAAAATACAAGAGCTGAAAAGGAAGAAAAGACATGACAGAACGGGAGGGGACCTAACTACTGATGTCAAACATTCAACATCAACGTTCCTACGCCTTGAAAACATCATCACCGTAGACAGTAATACATCAGTGGTTCCTGCTGAGGCCTACCAACAACCAAGCTACAAGTGAAAGTAAGCCTTCATCAACAAAACAGCTTCCCTACGGCTTTCACTGCCCCATGTCTTTAAGTGCACTCATTTCACAAAAACTCGGCCAAACATCAACAACAACATTCACGCCACTGAGCCTGATTTATCGGCATTTCACATAACGTACCAAGCCACCAACTCTATGAGCCACGAGGTACTCGGCCCGGGAGACGCACCCGACCTACAGTGGCCAATCCCATGATGAACGACTGCATTTCTTATGCCAGGTCGTCAGTTGTCCACCTCGCACCTTGTGCCAGTCGGCTGCAGCGTCATCAAAAAGTGACCAGTGTGTCAGACGACTAACTGACATCCTTAGTGTATGGTCTAGCAATCTAAATCTGTGCAAACGTAGGAGTTTAATAGGAGAAAATGCCTGACAATCACTACCAAATGCCTGCATCCTAACCTTCACGTTACTTACTCTTTGGTGCCATCCGACGGAAGCGATCGGACGCAAACGTCGACGGTAAAATACCTGAGGACGGTTCACGTCCTCTACCTTTTTTGGCCAAGTATCGCTGCCGTAACTCAATACAGCCTTTACTGTCGCCTAATATACACGACCATTATACATCGGAAAAATGTTTTCTGTTACCTCTACAAAATCAAGTCTACATTATTACAGCAGTCTTGCAAAAGCATTCCGCACTTTGAGGCTGAAAAGCATAATCAAGATCAGTCAGTCAACCACCAAGTAAGAAGTCTACGCCAGCATCTCGTGCCGATTACAGTCCTCCGTTATTTCATCTACGAGAAAATTAAACAAAAATGCCTCGAGGTACGCCGCCTTCGGTGCCAAAACTGTCAGACCTGAGCTGAAGTTTGGGAATAAAGCGCCGACAGTATGCTCGCATACATGGTCTAGGTGTACATGTACCGGTACTTTTCAAAAGTAGGGAGGCGTTAGTAGGGACCTTGACTGGGTTGTTTCAACTCATGTGGACAACAGCAAACATCCCTTGGTGCTAGAGTCACTCAATGATACATACCATATTCAAGAAAGGAGTCCGGAGCTTTTGCGAAAACCAGTCATTACTGGGGTCCTTGCATCCATTAGACTTCCTCCACCCACTGCAGCTAGGGAGGTAGACATTAGGGGAGTACATGCGGGGGTCAACCCTGATCCGGGATATATTGGGCAAATTTTTACTCTCCACCAAATTCTGGAGCAACACGTATGCCGCCGACCAAGTGGCCATATTCCGAAACGTTTGGAATGCGCGATTAAGTGGTCAACTAATCATGCCGCATAGCCTACGATAGTTGGGTCGTCTACTCCGTACTCCCTATTGGATTGTCACTTCTCATGTATTGTAGAGCTTCCAGAGTTAAAACCAGACCAAGTTTTCCAACCCGCCCTCTGATTTATACGGGAGTTTCCTAATGGACAGTACCCTATCGCCCATTGTGTATTATTTGCGTCGACAACCTTCCGGAAAATATTGTCCGCAATGTGTTCCTCTACATTGACAAGTTAAAAATCTGGAACGCCAGTAATCACGGTTCACCATAAATTGATCCGAACGCAATTAAGCGCCAGTTAAGCGATTGCAGTTTTCATCTAAATGGCAGTAAGTTTACATACATGTTATTCCATCAGAATTCTGGCAATGTATACGCGAGTCATAGTACGCTCAACAAGGCAGACAACATGAAAATCGATCTGAAGACAGATCTAGGTATTTGGATGCCATTCAACTCATCTTTCGCATACCATCACGGGATGGCTGCTATAAAGAGGTCCGCTACTCTTGGGACGATGAAATAAACTTTTCAATGTATAAACGAGAAAAGCGTTCCAAACGCCTCATGAGATTTCTACAAGACCACTACTTGAGAATGCTAATCAAGTCATGTATACCGGTTTGAAGAAAGACCTACTAGCTAGTAAATGTGTTCGGCGCGCGACTACAAAACGAATCATAGGCTTAAGAAATATTACATGCGAGTCTCAATCAGGAATTCGTAATCTGTATCCACTTGGATTTCGAAAACTCCGTGGTGAGGTAATCTTCATGCACCCCTTAGTGTAGGTCTAGTAGAGCAGTTCTTCATCGTAGTGGCTGGGAGCGGTCGAAGAGGGTATGAAGAAAGGCTTCACAAGCTCCGTCCGCAGACCTTCCTCAGGTAACAATTGCTTTCTTTTGGGGTTATCAACCACTAAGTTCGCTAGCTGAGTGTTTGGAGATTGTCTTATAATGTCTATGAATTCCCATTCACTTGAGACATAGTTCCGTAAATCGACCCTGTTCTTGGTGCTTGTTGCAATCCCCAAGAGTGGTGCTACACTCTGTTTTCAATGACTGCCTTCCAGATCAAGAGAGACCTGCTTGACACCGAATAGGACAAACTGACTGGGTTCGAGTACCTTGGATTTTTAGCCTCGTACCCGTGTATTCACCGCTTAAACCGCCGAAAACAATGCGATCCTGAAGAGCGGTGTTACATATTTGCTCCACGAAGGCAAACAGGTTGCTTCACCTTTGCCAACATGGTTTTCGTTAAGGCCGCCCCTATCTGATCAACTTACTGCTAACAAGAGTATTGAGTGGAGGCTTAGGCTAGTGGTACGCCAGTATATGTCGACCTTTTTGAATTTAGCAGAGCTTTTGACAAATTTTATATGAAAGGTTCAAAAAATATCAAGACATTTGCGTCACCCGTCCCATCTTGAAGTAGACGGAGGACTTTCTTTACAATCGCAGTTATTCGATTATAACAGATGACACTTCTCCTGACGTGAAGTGTTTAGCGGCTTTCCTTACAGTTCAGGTCTGGGCCCACGGTTCATTTTAGTCTTTTTCAATTATCGACTCAGAATCATTAAATTGCCGTGTTTAGTGCGCGCTGACGACTTGGAAGTCTGGCGCATCATAAAATCAGCAGGAGATCGGAATACTCCACAAACCGATCTTGGCCACCTAATAGAATAAGCTTACAAATTAGCCCTGCCAATGAACCCTCAAGGATGCGTACATGCGTATTAGGAAGATGAATGGACTAGGTGCTTACCACGAGTGGATGGTCACTGGGATAAGCAGAAAGTGAACGCAACTTAAGTTGTCTCAACATCACTCAAAGCACAGGACACCACGGACAGGAACTGTACATTAGCTCGTGGTATACTGGGGGCAACCGACAGGTTCCCTATCTTTGTGTAAGGAATACTGAATACTTTTCAGGAAAATTGACATCGAGTGAAATCCAGGTCCAGTTGAGGAACATGGACCTCCAGCCCCGTGCAGCCGCATTAGTCACTGGACCCATCACCGCCCCTGTGGATAGTAACGCGTCCCGACGATAAGCACATTACGACAACAGTTCGTTACTGCCGCGCGGGTAACTCGAAATCTGGCTCAAAACTGTGTTGTCATTGTGAATTTATCTTGTCAGCTCACTGGTGCTTTGAGCATTAATGCTCATATAAAGTTAACGATATTCCTTACTGATTAACGTTGATTATTCCAATTGCTGTTTGAGATTTAATTCTATGAATCTGTTGCCATAACCTTGCTGTAACTTTCCACTTTCTGTATATTTATTAGTGACTCTCACCAGATCTAATAGGACTGGCGGACCGCAAATCTCTGGTGTATAAGGTTGTTTTGGGTGACGCATATAGATACAAAACGGCATGCAGTGCCAAACATGTCTTCACTGGCATCACTTTAGGTGTATTGATCTCAAAGAGAAGCGGTATGCTATACTAATCACTTTATGAGTTCCTTTTATCTGCATGAGCTGTCTGTTTAAAGACACAGATCACATCTGTTTGCATTACTGAAAAAGTACCCTCTCTACACATACAAATTCAAAATGTCCTTAAATGCTACTGTAGAGCCCAAGGGGATGCAAATACTGTATTAATGTCCTCTAATAGCAGAAGCTTTGGAGGATACGCAGCGTGCAATATGGGATATGAGAACAGAGCTGGCATCCCTAAGAGTATTTTGTCCTCTCCCTTTCTGGACTTGTTGCGGTGAAGAAGACAGCGGCGCCATCAACGATACAGATAAAAGAGGCCGCTGCGAGTCTCAAAAACTGAGGTATCCGTGAGGGAAGAGAAAAAGTCCATCCTTCCCTCCAGACCTAACAAACTTGCCTTCCGTGGGCATACTGCGCCTGGGGGCCACCAAAATTCCCCTGATCTCCTCGTGATATTGCTTAGCGAATTAATCACAGCGGTAGTGCTTGAAATAACTCCTGAATTAAAGTTCATGCACGCTAGCATGACAGACGTCTCGGTTGATCGTTCTTTACAAAAAGGGCAGAAATTTCCTTAAGCTGCCGAAACAGAGGCACATATCTAGGCGGATCCTAAGCTTCAGATGAAATCACAAGTCATATTTCCCATTCACAGGAGTTCACCTTCTACTTCCTACCCCGAGTCCCTCTTTACCTACGATCTACAGAACATCAGGGACTTGACAGAGGTGGTCTTAACGAAGAAGAAAGTCCTTTGCCGCTCTTCACAACCCCAACTCTCGCACCCTTCAAGAGGCCGGTTATGAAATAATTCCTCCACAAAGTCGGAACGGCCAGATGGGCTTTCCTCCTACACTTCAAAAATGGCACACCTGGTCGACTCCTCTAGCACGTGTCTTAGACGGGCAAAAGTTTTGCCCAGTTAAAATTTGCCCTCGCGTAATTAACCATACAAATTTTCGGGACCGAAAAACAGCGTCACCCACCCAGAGCTCTAAGGAAGGACGTGGTCAAGAGGGCATCAAAATATGGCACAGCAGAAGCAAGTCGTGTATTTCAGGGGGATATTCATCTACACACAAGCCGAGGTGAGGCACCCGTCACGTCCCAACAGAAATCTCACAGCTATCGTGCAGGGAAGGGCGATCATTATGAGTCTGCCTCCCCCCGCGTCTCCCTCAGTTATTACACCCCTTTCTTAAGCTTTTCCTTCCGCGCCTCCACCCCTTTTCTGACACAGTCAAACGAAGAACTAGCTTTCAGTTGCATATATACAAACTGTCTGAGCTTATATGATAAGCTTCCAGAAATCACTTAGTTGGCTTGTGATACAACCCCTCACATCCTTACCTAGACGGAACCCTGGTTTTCAGAAGACACTAATGATAGTAAACCGAATGCCCATAGGTACTTCGTGTACCTTGCCGACTCCCCCAGAGACACAATGGGCGCTCTCCGATCTTCCTTGATCAGAGTCTTCCGACACCCGGGAATCTCCAGTCCTCTGATAGATGTGACGTCCAGTAGCTACAGCTAGTTCTGCACGACCATGACATTTACAGCGGAGTTGTACATCGTCCTCTCATGCAATATCTGACAATGAGCTCTTCTCGAAAGCCTAGAAAACTTTCCAGGACTTCAGCGTTTTTCTTATTATTATGGGTGAATTCAATGCATCCAAGATAAACCAGTCATCAAGATTTCATTCGACTTGTGAGAACAGATTCTCGGCATCCTTGTCAATGTTTTTGCAGCACAACACATAAGCACAGCATGCCAGCGCCTTGACAGTGGATCATTCAGGTTACATCTTTTCTCTACTTGAACTAATCATCACAAAAGAATGTCACCAACTGAACATAATGACCACTCATTATTGATTTTTGATCTTATCCGCTAATGGCTGCAATAACCAGCAAGGAAGTCCACAGTTGGAAACTTCAGTTAGGTTGACTTTAATGGCCTAAGAAGCTGTCAGTCCACTTCTTCTTGACTGTGATTCTGTGAACCTGAATTATCACGCGTTTCAAAACGCAGTTAAGACGGCGAATGATTTATTTGTACCGCGCAAACTGTGCAGTTGTTTCTCCCTCACTTCTTTCTTGTGGAATACATCGTCCCTTTGAAGACCGTTCTAGCTTATCCGTGAAGCATGACTTAACAGGGAACTCAGAAGACTTGAAGGCTTTCCCCGATGTTCGAAATGACAGTATTGTGAGTATCCATTGTTGTGTTTGGGCTGAAATGCTGCCGGGACGCTCAGACCTAGACAGGAGAACGATTAGGGTTCCCAGCCAAGGTCTTTGGTTCTAAAGCCTTTACCGGAAGGCAACGGGTGGGTGGCAGTGTACCAGAACTGGTATGCCAACCTTCATCCAACCCCCAAATTGGAGGACCAGCGGACTGTGGTTTGTCAGACCTCTCCCTATTAGAGAGCCTGGCATGAATAACTCAGTCGGTGTGGTGGCCACATCATTCGGTTTAGCACGACAGATGCCCGAGATGGGCAAGCCGTCACACCGCGTCAAGGTCCAGCCTTGCTGTGACAGAGTCACGTTCTGACAGCTTACTTATATCTTACACTTTACTTGTCTTACTTTCAGGTACAGCTTGGTTGTTTGTCTGCAAGGCGTAGGTACCTTGATGTCGAATGACTGAATATAGATGTTGCTATTTTTTAGTAGTTAGGTACCTTCCCATCTCTTTCTTTTTTCTCTCTTCCTATACAGGGTTTACTTTTTTCTCCCCATGGTTCTGTGGCGGTTAAGCATCAGTGTGAACCACAGATTTATTGTTGCCTATGACTGATTTGATGATCTGAATGGTCGAAATAGGCGTAAGTGAGGAATCTGCCAACACACAGGCTTGTATGAAAAAGTCCCAATGAGAACTTCCGTGAACAAGAATTCGTTACTTAAGTATATACGCCAGTCGCGAAGAAATAAAGCTTTAGCCATTTTTCTTGAATTGTTCTGCGGGGAATTCCTCCGACTCCCAAATAGTCGCCGAGGCATTTGACTAGTAGTATTCAGTGGACTACAGTGTTACACAAGGTGGCAACTGAATCTACCTGTACGAAACTTTCGGCAGCCACTCCTCACGGCTGAGTTCTGCGCACTACATGCTGAAGGCCCCTCATTCAAGGTAAACACATGCAGTACGATGGATGCAGATAAGATCCATCCCAGAATCCTGAAAGAAACGTCTGTTAGTCTGACAGAGCTCCTTTATGGACCGTTCAAGCAGACACTGCGAATTTACATTTTAACTACTACATGGAAAAAGTCACAGTGCGCCTATCTTTAAGGCGAGCAAATGGCACCTCCCTGCTAGCCACAAGCCAATCAACCCTACCAGCACACCACGCAAGATAATCAAGTACTTGCTAGAACGGGCCGTCCATAAACACTTCATAGGGATGTACCTATTTTCATCTAAGCAGCATAGCTTTCCTCCCAGCCGAACATGGGTAACAAATATTCCTATCTTCACTGACAACCTGACGGGGGTCAAAGACAACGGTCTCATCTAGCATGCTATCTTCTTCGGTTTCGTCAATGCTTTCGACCGTAACCCACACGGTTCACTCAGGTGCAAACTGGATACGAGTGGCATCCAAACAGAGCACCGCTACTGATTTACCTAATTTCATGCTGAGAGAGTTTACAGGGTCAAAACCGGGCCAGACCTTTCAACACCATACCTAGTTTCTAGAAGGATTCTACAAAGGTCAGTTCGTCATTTGCATCAACGACCTCCCGGACGATATTCCCAGCAATGTTCTTCTGTACGCTGAAAAACTAAAAATCTGCAATTCTAGTACACGACAGATTGAACCTGACGTGATTAGGAGTTGGTCAGACGGCTGGAGTCTCCACACAAATAACAGTGTACACACGTGTCACTCAGCGGGGACTCCGACAATGAGTTTGTGATTCACAGTGCACTCAAAACAGTAGACTACGAAGGCAACCCGAAGATCTAGGTATATAAATGTCGTCTAACTCACCTTTCGCGTATCACCCCAGAATGACAGCATAAACGGGGTTCTTTTCTTTTGGGGCGGTAAAACGTACCTTTCTCCGCCTGGGCAAGTGAGAGTTTCGAACGCTTCATGGGGTTTACACAAGACCACTGGCTAAATTTTTATATCAAGCCATGTATGTAGGCTCGAAGTATAAGATACTTGCCGCTGAACGTGTTTAGCGTGCAGCTACCAAACTGGTCACAGGCCTGAGGCATGTGGCTTATGAGTCACGACTTGAAGTTTTGTTTTCTGCGCACTTGAATTTAGACAACTCCATGGGGATTTAATCCTTGTATATCTTCCTTTAGCACAGAACTCGTACAGCAGCTTTTCATTTCGGCAGCCGACAGTAGTCGACGAGGACATGATAAGTTTTATCAGCTTCGTTACTGGACTTTCTTTAGATAGCGGTTCGACCTTTTGTTTTAGGCCATCAGCTGGTTCTCTATGGGTTGTTCGAAAGCGTCGTTAAGTTCCCATCCACTTATGGTTTTGTCTGATATACGACTTTACTATGGCCAGGCTTATTGCTGTCATCCTCAACAGCGGTGCTGCACCCAGTTTTCCATATTTAAATTTCAAACCACGCAGATTACTAGCTGAAATTGCTGAAGTTCGAAACGCTGTGGTACTGATTACCACTGCTGTGTTGTAAACAGTTACAGTAAGTAAACGGGGATATAAAAAATCCAACCTTCCTGTTGTTTAAGAACTATGATTCGCAAACCCATAGGCGGTAAACTATAATGTCCCACTATAGTGAGGATGTACGCCACAGCAACATGGTTAGTTTCCTCTATCTGGTATACAGCCTTCGTGTGACATGGTTTCCTCTCTACCCCATCCCGTCAACAGTGTGCACTCAATAGTTTTCAGCGATTTGTTCACGGGTTCGAGGTTGGAGGCTTAAGTCACCCGGATCCAGTCAGTTTGTACGTTTCGATGTCAGCGGTTTTCTATGGACCTAAAAAGGTCATTAAAAACACGGTGTAGCACCGCTCTTGGGGGTTACAGGGAATACCGAGAACAGAGTAGAATACTAATCTCACAAAACAAGAGGGAAAAAGTAATCTAACAACTTCTTAAGTAAGTGAGGATCTAATAACACTTTGAAGCGGTCCCTAGAGGAACAGCTAACAACCTCCAATGGAAGGTCGTTCCAGTGGTTGATAATCATGTAAGAGAAGAATTGCTGCCTAAGGAAGGTCCAGGGTCGAAGATTATAGCGTCTTGTCGTGACCCCTCCGACTGTTATCAACTACTGTGGTAACGAACTGGTGCATGAGTCCTGTGCTGAAGAAAAATTGCGTAAGGATTAAGTCGCCGCGGCGTCCTCGAAATTCAAGTGGGTAAAGGTCAAGAATTTCAAGACGAGACTCGTAAGAGAAATGCCGTAAACCAGAGACCATTTGGATGGCTATTCGCTGGACACGCTCGATGGCGAATATGTCCTTCTTCAAGCCGGTGTATACGACTCGATTTGCGTACTCAAGCAATGGTCTTATACAGACTCCGTAGAGCGATTGAAAAGCATGCCTGTCTATTCGGGGGAAGGCTCTTTTTATCATCTCAAGAGTCCCAAATTCCTTTCGGGCGGCCATCTGGTGGTGATAAGAAAAGGATAAACTAGTCGACAGCCAAATCCCTAGATCCTTTTTAAGGTCAACTTTCGTGATATCCGTTACACTTTGTGCACCATGTATCACGAATAGGTTTCCCGAGTCTTCTCCAAGCGACATATGTGCACACGTACTGTCGTTTAGAGGGAGACTCCAGTCTACTGATCGACCCTTAATACGGTCGAGGTCAATCTGCAATGCACTGGGATCGAAAGTATTCCAGATTTTTAAATCATCGGCATAAAGGAGGGTATCGTTAGAAATAAGGTCGGGAAGGTCATTGATGTATATTAGAAACAACAACGGACCGAGCACGGATCCTTGAGGAACTCCAGAGGAGATCGGAGAAGGAGAATAAAGGTCCCATCCGGTTTTTACTCTAAAAGTTCTGTTACCAAGAAAGGATGTAATCCAGCGAAGAACCTCTCCTTGGGTGCCATAAGCTTCTAGTTTATGGACAAGATCCCCGTGTGGGCTTTGGCAAGGTTGAGAAAGATAGCATCCGAGATATGGCCATTGTCTTTGGTCTGTCAGGCTATCCATGAAGATTAACACATTGGCTATGCATGACCGGTCGGGAAGAAAGCCATGCTGGGTAGAGGTAAAAAGGTTGCTTGAGAAGAAATGCTCAAAGATGGCGTGTTTTAGCAGGCGCTCCATTACCGTGCATGAGACGCTGGTGAGGTTGATCGGCCGGTAACTAGCAGGGGAGTGACGGTCGTCTGCCTTAAATATAGGTGTGACAATGGCCTCTTTCCACGCCTGCGGAAGAGTGTTGGTCTGAAGTGTCTGTTTAAGCAGATTATGGAGAAGCTGCGCCAAACCAAGGGCCGCTTATTTCAGGATCTGAGGATAGATCCCGTCTGGGGGGATTATAATCCTGAACAAAAAGACTCTACACGTTTTTAGATGCTCTATTGATCATAGGCTTTTATGAAGCCCCTGGACCCTGTCTGCGATTTTAAGCATTCAGATGGATATTAAATTAACCCAAAAAAGTCAACACTAGTCGCATTGTTTTTTAAATCAGATAGGAAAACGTGGAAAAACTCACATTGGGGATCTACTCCTGAATGATTTCGTATTCTCGAGGAGCGCATCCTAGTGAAAGCATCCGGATGTAGCAACAGCGATCACAAAACGACGAGAGACAGCAACTTGAATGAACCGGACGAAGACCAACGTAGAACGAATGGAATGCAAGCCGAAACCTTCCGACTGTGCTATTTTGTATTGTTGATAGTACGTACGAAGAAAGTTGTCCTCATCATTATATCCCTTTGAACATCTATAAAAACGTCGACTGCCTCTTGTTTTAAACGATTGTCATCAGAGTGCGGGCTTTTTTTAAACAAATTGGCAGTCGAAATTTGGTGGGGCGAATAGATTTTATTTCACTTGCGTAACACATCGTGCTACTGCGTTGTTAGCACTGTTTTCGTTTGTGTTAGTTGTGAGCATGATTCATTAGGCCTTTCGTTCAGTCTCGTTCAATTTCGATTTCAATTTCAAATCCAGGACTTGGTGAAGGCCTGAGCCTGTTGACGTCCTGATGCTTGACTGGTGTGATCCGGAGGTTGATCAGACTGCGTTTTCTTTCGATGCGGATGCTTTCGGTAGTGGTCTGACGGTGGAGATAAAAGACAGAACAAATTCAGGTTACCCTGAACGGTAATGGCAAATCATTTTTCGATTAGTACAAAGTGGGAAAAAGGTTGTTCCAACATTTGTCTGGCTCCGTTTTGGATACACCTACGTTGGAGCCCTCCACGATCATTGCAGGTAATTTGTTCCACGAGTTGACTACTCGGTTAGTGAAAAAGTTAAACCTAACTGCCAATCGTGATCTTGTTTTCTTGATCATGAACCCATGTCCTCTTAAATCTCTGTCCAGACGTATCACAAACAAACAAGCCAGGGGACTTGTGTCGGTTGTACACTTCAATAAGTTCTCTTACACACCGACGTTCTAGCGAGAATAAGTTCAACGAGCTTAATCGGTCTTGGTAACTTAGACCCTTCATGCCTCATACCATACGTGTGGCGAGCTTTGTACCTTTTCGAGGACAGCTATGTCCTTTTTTAGATACGATGACCAAGCTTCGGCACAATATTCCAGGTGGGGTCGAACTATGGCCGAGTATAGTGGAATGAATACTGCTGGTCATGGGTTGGCGATCGCAGATTTAAGTCGGTATAACGCTGTCCATGCTTTTGTCGCGGCTGCAACACACTGGGTGGTTGGAGCAAACGTGCTAGTGACCTGGGTACCTAAGTCTCCAGTTTGTTGTTTTGTTGCCAGTTCAACTGTCCGTCCATGTGCATCCCTTATATACCTAGGGGTCAACCGATTAGCGTTAGCGAGGATATGACTTTTGAGAACATTCAGTGGTAAATCCCACCTTAATGTCCATTCACAGATCTTCAGAATGTCATCTCGGAGGACGCCCGAGTTCAACGAATTTCCCACCAGCTTTATGTCATCTGCATACAGGTAACATGGACTGACCAGGTTGTCGGTCAAGTCATTTATGTATACCAGGAAGAGCAGAGGGGCAGGGATTGACCCTTGAGGTACTCCGCTGAACGAGGAACCCTTGTCTGACAGTATTCTTTTTACTCTCACCCTGCACGATCTTCCAACTAGGAACGTTTGTTATTGTGCGAATGCGAACAACTCGGACATTGGGTGGAATTTTCTTGCTGTTTACTAATATATTTATCCTGTTGGTGCCTTGTGCATCAAAAAATTACATACGATTACTGGTATCTGCTATCGAATAACATACTAATTCTGTTACGTATTAGATTACTTGCGTCACATTGTTTATATCTGTTTTACATCGTAGTTTTGATGCTCCGAGCCTCAAAATTTATACAATTATCGCCAACGTTCAACGCATCAGTTTAGCTGATTATTGTCTGAGTATATGTTTGCTCGGCTCCACTATTCCCTCGTTGTACGTTCTGTCTTTGTTGCCTACCGCTTTCATAACCCTTTTGTTCATAACGACATACACGAGATCCAGCAGCATCGATAGATTGTAAGTATCGAGCGTTAGTAGCCGTTTCGGACGCCGCATGACTGTTCACAACGGTATGCAGTGCCAGACGTGCCTATAATAGTGCCACACTGAGTACACCGGTCCCAGGGTGGGCCAGCAAACTCTGCTGGCTTCTTCAATTCAATGCAATGCACTTCACAGGCCGGAAGACGGCCAGGGGCCAGAATGTCCAGATTATTGCGTCGATATGCCTGAGGCTTTGAACGCTTCGATTCCAAATTTTCTTATCTCAGTGTGATGTGTCCTCTCGCGACCTCCCTACAACAGAGGAACTGAGCATCAACTGGAGTATACGCCTATAGAACTGTTGTTTCTACTCGTGAGAAATCACACACATGAGAACGCTTCAGCTTTAGAACTGAAGGTATGCATCCATACACATCAAAGTCCAACCATAGTTGCTATCGCATGCGTCCCAACATCCATACTCGTCAATGTCTATCTGTACGTACCGACTCATACATCCAATACTGTGTATCCACTACGAATAACCTATTCTAGAACTGCTTACCTGCATGAGCTGCCTTCTTCCTGAAGATCGCATTTCGTCCGGGGCTGTGTCCGTCGCACTGCTCGCCACTCCCAGTGAGTAGAAACAAGACCTGTTTGAGTGTAGTTGCAAGGCGTCTA
>JTDE01003378.1:36413-78363 GCA_014338405.1 Paragonimus skrjabini miyazakii | reverse complement strand
TGTCAGTGGTAGAGGTTTTGATCACAAATCGCTTAACCTAGTCAACAAGTTCACAATAACACAGCATGTTGGAGTGGCCACGAGATCCCGACCTGGTCAGATAGCCTCAGCGCTAGACTTAATTATAACCCGCCACAGCACTGACATTACTAACGTGTTGACTGTGGCACCACTCGGAAAGAATGGTCACATGAGGAATTATTTCTCGTTCCAGTGTTCTCCGTTGGTAAAACAGGCACACAAAGTGCAACTTTTTCACTGAATCGACCACAAGAAACTGACATTAGAAGCTGATAGAATGACCTGGAACCCAACAGCTGGTATACATAAATGACTTGACCGACAACCTGGTTGGTCCATGTTACCTGTATGCAGATGACACGAAGCTGGTTGGAAATGCGTCGGACTCTGGCGCTCTCCAGAAGGACATTCTGAAGATCTGCGAATGGACATTTAGATGGGACTTACCGCTGAATTTTCTCGAAAGTTATATCCTTGCTAATGGTTTTCAGTCAACCCCCAAGTATATAATGGATGCACATGAACGAACAGTCGAACTCTCAGTTAATCAGAAAATGAGAGACTTAGGTATCCAGGTCATTAGCATGTTTGCTGCAGCCGCGACAAAAGCACGGCGAGCGTTATGCCGACTAAAATCTGCGATCGCCAACCTATGTCTAATAGTGTTTATTCCACTGTACTCGGCCATAGTTCGCTCTCAGTTGGAATGTTGTACCCAAGCTTGATCACCGTATCTCAAAAATAACGTGACTGTCCTCGAAGAAGTACAAAAGCTTATCGTATGTATGGTATGGGGTATAAAACGTCTAAGCTACCAAGACCGACTAAGCTCGTTGAACTTATTCTCGCTCGAACGTCGGCGGGTAAGAGGTGATCTTATTGAACTGTACAAAATTACCCATCACACCGGTACAAGTCCCTTGGCATGTTTGTTCGTGGTACGTCAGGACAGAGATTTAAGAGGGCGTGGGTTCACAGTCAAGAAAACAAGATCACGATTGGCTGTTCGATTTAACTTTTTTACTAACGGGATAGTCAACTCGTGGAACAAAATACCTGCAAAGATCGTGGAGGCCTCCAACGTAAATGTATTCAAAACAGAGCTAGACAAATGTTGGAGCAACCTTTTTCCTACCTTGTACCAATCGAAAAATGATTTGCATTTGCTGTTCAGGGCAACCAGGATTTGTCATCTCTTTCTTTTACCTCTACCCTTAGACTACTACCAAACGCATCTGCATCGACAGAAAACGTAGTCTGGTCAATCTCCGGATCACACCAGTCAAGCACGAGGACGTCAACAGGCGCAGGCCTTCATCAAGTCCTGGATTTAAAAATTGAAATTGAACTCAAAATTTGCGTTACCTATCGCGCGCGATCGGTCTTAGTCGTGTTAACCAAGCACTTATGCCTGACTGTCCATTGCTTTTTAAAAGTAATGTGGCTGCACCTAGTCCTACCGTAGACGGTTAGTTCGTATTTTAAGTTATCACGGTCGTGAGGTTTCCATGTTTGTAGATTGTCCTGCGCTTGTTTGTGATAAACCGGTCATTCATTTGCACGTCGCCCTTCATGATGAGATGTCCAATGCTGCCATCGACACCGAGGTTGTCACTGATACCGAGTGTTCGATTGATACTGACGACAAATCTACCCTGCAATCGACAGCGATTCTTTGCCTTGGTATGTCCACCACTTAATCTGAATACGGTTAAGCCAATCATCAAGCACACCTACGGCAATAGAAGCACTTCGAATAGCTGCCTTAAGAACAAAGGTATCCCGAGCAACCCTGCGTATGTTTATGGATGAACTTCGACCGCTGCATCCTGAGTTGAACCTAGACCCTAGAACACTGATGCAAACGCTGCGACATTGTGAACATGGGAAAGTGGGTGGCGGTGACTACATCCATTTCAGTATCCGTGAATCCCTCAGGTTTGCCATGCAGTATTCAGTAGCCTTCAGGAACTTTGCAATGGCTTCTCTACAATTGAATATTGACGGACTAACGTTGTTTAAGAGCTCCAGTTTGCTGTTGTGGCCTTTTTTGGGCCGTTGGGTTCGGCCAAATTCTGCGGTCTTCGTAATCGGTGTTTTCTGCAGAAGGGCCAAACCACCGAATGCATACGAATATCTCAGTTCATTAGTGTCAGAGTTGAAAGAGGGAATGACCGTTGGGTGGACATTTTCATTAAGTACGCAGCTCGTTCGCATTCATACCGGCTGTATTATCTGTGACGCCCCTGCAAGAGCTTTTGTGAAACGGGTGAAACTACACTCGGGATACTTTTCCTGTGACCGCTGCACTACTCAAGGCGTGCACAACAACGGTAGGATGACCAGTCCGGATTTGTCGGCCCATTTCAGGAATGACGAGGATTTTAGATCACCGTCGAACTGAACATCATGTGGGACAGTCGGCGTTTGAGTCATTGGACATGGATATGGTTTATGCATTCCCGCTAGACTATATGCACATGATATGTCTTGGCATCGCCAAACGGCTGATCTGTTTGTGGCACGCTGCTCCAGTTGCCTCCGCTGGACGTTTGTCAAAAACGTCAATAAAGGGGGTTAACGACCGTCTGCGTGCGCTAAAATTCCACTTGACCGTTGATTTCCCCCGTAAATGCCGAGATTGGGATTACTTTGAGTGGCTTAAGCCGGTTCCCAGATGCAAGCGACGACTATATTGGAACGTTCGAAATTTACGGACCTACCTATTTTTGGAATCAGTTCAACGGAATACTACTCAGTCAGTACTCACTATCGAAAACAGATCGACAGTGGGAAACAGACTCGGCGCGTTGACCCCGACCTACGCAGATGAAAACCCAATATCATGACAAATATACCATTGAATGCGACTGGCAAAAATATTATTTATTGTAGTTGCTACAAACGCCATCCGAACCTTTGCTATACGATTTGTGCTCTCCTCAGACATTCCACCATCACTATTGCAATACCCAAGACACGCGAACCCTTCAGCCACCTAGGTAGTTGAAGCTCCAATGGCCCACTACCAACAGCGAGCAGGCGTGGTCCTGCTAATCTTGCAACAGCACTTTGCTCTCAGTAGGTACAAAGGCAATACCAAACTGACACACGGAAACCTATAATCTGTCTAAGATGTTCGGGGCTCAATAAGTGAGGGCTTATAAACCCTCACTTATTAAAGTGATGTTTGCATTTTCTTCGTCTTGAAGTCGAGTGCGTAAGAAAAGTTCGACAACATCATGTTTGCAGTCGGTCGGACCGCGCTCTACAACCTTGTTTACTGCAAAGCTAAATTAGAAGAGAGGTTTAACAACCTTTTCGCACCACACTTGAGATGCTGAAGCTTAGTGATACGCTGCCGTAAGCCCTAACCCTGACGGTAAACTGATTTCAGAATGTTAACCGAATCGAAGACCCGTCTGATGTCCGAAAAGACAACACCTGTTGGCCTTCCGTATGAATGGTCGAGTTCAAGCATCTGGCGGGGTGCGAAAGTGTGGTTAGTGCAGCACCAACCAGGGTTACATTCATCTTGCTCCTCACGAATGTGTTGTTCGCGCGTTTCGCTTTATCCACGAAGTACAATGGATGCAACCAACTTCAACGTAATAGGGACCACGCTAGTTCTTCGATGATTTGCACGCGAAGTGCATGAGCCCTGTTGCAAAGTGGGCATGAGGTTACACAAACCACAGTGTAATGGACAAGTGCGTATACGTTCGACCGTCGTCCACTAACGATTTAAAACGCCTTTCCTGAAGAACAGTGAAGATAGTCCCAAGAGGCACCGAACTAAGAGAACACAGTATGGCTCGGAAACAAACTGTATATTTCCGGTAATGTTTGGAACTATGATAAGTATTTAGTTCCAGCCTAGTCTGAGACCACCGGCAGCAACCAAGAGGAGAGAGGAAAGAAGTGTGCAGTGAGCTCCAGCCCACTTGGCGGCACTCGAGAGCGCACCCACCGTGTGAGTGCGTTAAACGACGCTCGGAAAGGTCCAGGCTAAACGGTCTTCAAAAACGGAGTAACAGACAGGTCGTTAGGAATAGGGTAAGCGTTCGCTGCGGTGATTAGTTGCATGGCTGAAGAAAATAGTACTAATTTCGTAGCAGACCCTTAACAGGCGTACACAATAACGTGCGTACAGAGTAGAGAAGTAAGAAAACACGGTTGCAGTCGGGATCCTTAGAAAAACCACACGATCGCTGGTCATTGTACCGGTCATCTTGATCGACTTCACCGATCCTGAATTTCTGAACCAGAGCCGACAGCTCTCTCAGTCATGCTGAATCTCCATCTTCGGAAACGGAATGTGGGAATTCGAACGGGCCGGGTGTCATCTCAGGAACTTGGTCTCAAGTTCTTCTGTTTTCGAAGGCGGAGATTTTGCAATAGACCAGTGATCACAGGCAGATTTCGAAGACGTAGTCAGTAACCAATTGTACTGCTGTTGGAAGTGCTCAGCCCAGCGTCCTAAGATTGGTTGCAGGTTATGAATAGGCTCACCGTTGGCTTCGCAGGTTATCTCGTTCACACCTGACTTCTTATCGCCAGTTACTCGGATGATAAGGAAAAGCTCTCAAGAGGGCCTGGTAACAGCGGTTTGTTCTACACCGATAGCGCGTTGTGTCCACCGTGCCTCGCGATCCTCTCATAGTTGTTCCCGGAGTTTCCAGCGAGTAACCCTGCGGGTCGAGTTGTACTCGCTGCTGGGTGGAATATTCCGGCGAGCATCAATAAGTTCCAGGGATTGAGCAGAGACCCAGCAGTTGACAGCTGAACAAATAGCAGTACTACTCGAGGCAATATCGCACTTACGCATTGCAGTTCGTATTATGTCCAGCGTACTTCAATGTCGTCTGCTGGGTGTGGACCCAGGTTACAAGCAAGCACATACTGGTGAGCGTGAAGCGCTTGTATTCATGCTAGTTTAATTACATCAATTTGTGGTTGACGGCGAATTGGCCCCCAAAAATATACAGAGCAGACTTGGTACACACCAATGCACAGTCAGAATCCATTCAGGTGCTCCAAATTAACTTACAATCTTGGAAACAGCCTTGTCACCGATAGCCGACGGCTGTTTGGTTAGTCTGTATACACGAATGACTCAGCCATAGATGTCGCCAAGGGGTGCATTGACGCTCAGAAATTCAAAAGTTTGGATTGGCTAGAAACAGACCGTTATCAGTACAGAGTTGCAACAAACATTCACCGTTGTGTGTTCAACCGGTACTGTAAGAGTGCGGGCCGCCTAAGTCACCCTCGTTAGCACTTAACCTGTCTAACTGAGCATCCAACCCTCCAGCCAGTACCGCGATGTCAATGCGTTGTGGTGTATGCAAATGGTTAGCGAGCTGGTGGTAAAAATCATATTTGACTGCGTTTGGACTACAGTCTGTGGGGACATGCCGAAATAACAAACAAGCACAGCTCCCGATGCCCTAACCGTACTTTCGAGTCTGACAATGTAACAGCGGCTGTTGACGGGTATCCAGTCAAGTAGCGATTAAAGTCGTGTTTGAAAAGAGATGGGAAGATTCGACAGATTGTTTTGATGCAGTAACGTATGACATGGGAGTAAAATTGGCAGCTGGCACCCCGGTCAAAGATCACAGTTTCGGCGATACTCTCAGAAATATCACAGATTTCTTCTCCCAGGACGTGTAGTTATGCTCCTTGTTATAAGTTGCAAACAATTTCGGTCGTTCCCCATCCGATAGTGTTCCGCATTGCCCACCAGATCCTCGTCACCTGTTTGCAAGTGGTCAACTCGCATCCCCTCGTTAACCCAGACGGTCGCAATTTAACAGTGCCACTTGGGTTCTTGTGTCCAGAAACTGTTCGTTGAATTTTGTGACTGCGCTGGCGGACCATAATCACTCAACTTGTGAAACACTTCGATTCATCTCGCTGACTATCCCAGGTCTACCTCGTTTTTATTCCAAAACATTAGTCCAACCAACCGATTTTGCGTGTTTTGATCGGGGATTCTTTAGTCGTGGCATACTTACTAATGACTATGTCAGTCAAAGGTGACTTTTACTGATACTTCTGGCTTGACGTGGTGATCAGACTTGTCCACTGCATTGATCCAGAGGGTTATGCTGACTAAGACTTCGGTCTTTCCAGCTAGAACTTTTTCAGACACCAAAGAGGATCAGCCAGACGAAAAGCAGACACACCCGTAGGGTTGTTTGTCGCACTACTGACCGCGTGATGTACGATCCTATGAACATACAACAGAACTATAAGATATCCGCACTAAATGTAGTACGAATGAAGTCAAACAGTTTGAGCGTCTTGTTTAATATGTTATTGACAAATGGATTGAGAATAACACAACGTTACGAGCAACTTGTAATATTCTACGTCTTAACCACCTCGGGTGACATTCTTCAGGAGTGTTTTTATCGAAATCAGATTATCAAAGGAACAGAGGTCACGTTGGATTTGTCGTGGTTAGGTCAATCTGCGCTGCATCCGAACTGATTGGTCCAATCCTTTGCCCATTAAGTGGGGGTGATACCATGTCTGGTGTTGTTTATCCATCCACGCCACACTGCAGACGGGCGTTTGCTATCATTGCAATTAACACAAGCTTGTAAATAGAGTGAGCTTCAGCACAGCATCGGTCCGCATGGGAAGGCAGACCCTTGTAATTCACCTGAGGTTGATCAAAATTTACGTTGTGGTTCTCTGACAGTGCTCATAGTGCGATGGCTGAATTTTTCTCTATCTTCTGATGTTGGTGCGCATCTTTAGGAGGAAACCTCATGTGCCTCTTGTGTTCGGCAACACGTACTTCCAGTTGTCTGCTTGTCTTCCCAATGTAGCTGGCATCGCATCCACTGCATTTGATTTCGTAAACGCAGTCTGTCTGGTCGGTCATAGAAACTGGATCTTTAGGAGGCATCACCAGTCGGTCTACGATAGTATCTAACCGAAATACGGTCCGGATAACGTACTCGAAAAGAATGGAGCGAATTTTTTTCATGTTTGTTCACAATATGGTGTTTACACACTAGACGTGAAAGTTTTGGTCTTCTCCTTAGTTGACATTTCTTTAATGTGAGAAATTTCGGTTGTTTTGGAGATTTCAGTGGTGCGGATCTCCTTAGTTCTATTGACGAGTACTTTGATGACTGTTTTCTTCATACCAGTTGGATGCGACGAGTTGAAGTTGATATACCAACCGGAGTGGGTTGGTTTGCGGTACACAGAAACCTGAAACCTCTGTTGCTCGTCAACTTTGACCAGGCAGTATAGAAAATTAGGTGAGCGCTCATCGGTTTCAGCCCCTGTTATGAACACAATACCGTTGCATTTTGAGTTAGGAGACCGTGGGAATTGGTTGCGAACGGTCCGTTCCATGACTACAAATGTGTCGTCTACATACCGCCACCAAATTCACTCGTGTTTCTAGGTATCCGAGGAAAAGATTGGCCACTGTAGGTGCAACAGGGGGATCCATGGCTACACTATCAGTTTGTTTGTACACTTCTTTGTTGGATGTAAACAAGGTTGGGTGCAAACAGAGTTCAAAACCAGATACAATTTCGGAAGGTGATTAAGTAGTACGTGCACCAAGAGAGTCATCACGTTCTAATAACTCTTTAACATTATGTCTAGGTTTTCCCGGTACACTGGTGTAAAGAGAGGTCACATCAAAACTAAGAAAAGTTTCATCACTACCTGATATCACGTGTTCGAGTTTGTCAACAAAATCAAAAGAATCAAAAGATTCTTTTGATTTTATTTGTTCTACAACGGTTTGATTATGCGGCTGTTGAACTTGTCCAGCTTGTAAGTTGGACTAATGGTGTAGTCAGCAATAGGTCTTATGGGTATTCTCGTTTTATGTATTTCTGGAAGTCCATAGAAACGCGAAGGACGGCTACTTTTAGGATTGACTGCCCAAGTTTTTCTTTGATGTCCCAGAGGAACTTGCTGGTCTGTGCTTTGACTTCATTAAGAAGTGCGTTGATCTTTTGCGCATTGATATCTTCACATGATTCAGTAGATAAGTGCTTCAACACTTTCTTTTGGAATCTTCTTGATTAAGAATCACTGTGATGTCGCATTTATCGGCCTTAGTGGCGTGGATCGACCGATCCTTCTTGATGTAACCAAGAGCACTCTGTTCTGCAATAAGTTTGAGACAGCTGGCTGTTCTCGTTGTAAAACGTTCGCAGTTCTGAATCGTGCTTCATCTGCGAAATCTATGGCCAGTTTGAGTACAGCTGGTTCAATTTCGGGGATTATATCCATTTGCCCAGGTTACTTCCGTTGAATGTTGAAATTGAGTCCTTTCTCAAGCAGACTTATCTCGTTCATACTGTGGTCGCGATAAGAGATTGATAATTACGTCTTCTAAGAGACCTTGTGTTGCAGAATGTGGGGCAAAAAAAACGATTCAATCTTCCGAAAAGCTTGTCATGCTTTCTTTTTTGGCGTTCACTTGTTTTAGCGAAAAACGCTAATTCGTGCTGATGAATCAGTTCCATGACAGGTCCAAATTTAGTGAGGTGATACGTGATGGATCTATGAAACCGATTAATCAGTGTGAATTAACGTTTTTCATGAAAACACGTGAACGCCAAAAAAGAAGGCTGACTAACTCTTCGGAGGATTAAATCGTGAACGTTTGTTGCAGCTCTGTATTGATAACGGTCTGTTTCTGACATTCAAATTTCCGAATTTATGAGCGTCAGTGCACCCCTTGGCGACATTCATGGCTGAATCATCCGTGAGTACAGATTGACCACATAGCCATCAGCTATCGGTGACAAGGCTGTTTCCAGGATCGTAAGTTAATCTGGGGTGCCTGAGTGGATTCCGATCATGTACTGGTACTCACCAGGTCTGCTCCTGACCTATACTGCTACCTTGATGAGGCGGTCGGGCTTGTGTGCTGTTTTGATCTGGTGGGCTACACCGAATAGGATTCCGGTCCTTTCAAGTGAAACATTGTCAGACAGGCCAAAGGTGAGCAGTCAGACGGAAAGCAGGGTTGTGTTACCCTACTGACAACGTAGGAGTGCTTATGTAGCTAGGTACGATGCTGTGCGCATACAGCAGAACTATTTTTGTAGTTGCGGCAATCCTGTCTTCCGTGTCGGGAAGAAGGGGGTTAGAAAAGGTACTCTCAAACAAAGAGCACTCCGATCACCCAAGGTTCAGCGTGACCGCCGGCGTATTATCCAATACGGTCGAAAAACATCTGGTATCACATAAAAGCCCGATGTAACTTCGAATACATCCACTGCGCGCACCAATGCTCAGAATCAGATGTTAATGTCTTATTCACTGCACCCTCGCGCTAGACAAGCCCCTCACTGCCAAGTGAGTCAGATTCTTGAGTCATTGGCCCCGGGTAGGGTCCCTCAAGAAAACCCTGCATCTTGTTGTCTCACAGGTCAGACTTTTGAGTCAGAGACTCGGGGAGGAGTCCCTCAAGTCAACCCCCTTCAGCGACATAAACGACCGAAAGGTATCAGAGGTTATCATTCTTCCGACAGTGACATTATTCACCCAATACGGTTTTATCCTACTCTTTTACCTATGTGCCCATCAGGTGATAACTGTTCTCCGAATTCAGAACAGTGGCAAATATTGGTGTCTTCAGTGTCCGCATTCTCCAACAAATCAGTCAGCAAGCTACTGTGGCAAGTTTGCTCTCAAGTCTGAAGCTTGGTGTATGCTGTGTCTACGAGTCTATCACGGTTATCCACTTGAGCTCACTTATAAGTAACTGTCGATCCAAGAGCTTTTCTCTCAAGAACTCTTGTGATGTAAAAGTCGAACCTCGCGGTCAAGCTGCAGTGGGAATCACACTCAATTTCAAAGCAGAACAATGTTTTCTCAGTTGGATCCCAGTGAACAGTCGATTGTGCGCTGTTTGACTCAATGCATCGGTTAACTTCTATCAATGCAAATCGGAAAGGTGCTGTATGTTCATTATTTAGGTATAGGCCCTAATACACAGCTGTTCGGGTGCTACCAAAGATGTGTTCTACGACGCCCTCGTTGCCCTTATGAAGTACACTAAACACTGACACCATCAAACTGGTAGACGATTTTAATGCTCAGCCTGTGGAGAAAGACGACACTGAGCAAGTTGCCCAGTTCGAATAAAGAGAGAGATCCTAACGAACACTGGGAACAAATCGCAGCAGCTGTGGAAATGGCTGTGCTTCTGTTCCGTTGCAACAGAACTGAATTTCTGTCACTTCCGTAAACTCCATGAATAAGCGTCGCTCGATCTCACCTGGTTCTGTATATGATGACATCCGTCGAGAATTTAAACACAAGCTGACTAAAAGCTTGCGCAAAGACCGTGAGCACCGTTTGATCGAACAGTCGAAAGAGATTAAAAGAGACTTTTTATCTGGGAATAGCAGAAGGTTCTTTTCTGTGATTCATAGTTACACTGGTCGTCGAGTCGGTGTCAGTGGGACCATATGCGAAAAAGATGGTTCACTTATTATCAGTCAATCGCGCCGACTTGACAGGTGGGTTGAATTTTCTGAATAGCATTTCAGCTGGCATCAACTAGAAAATGTGGACGATGGGGCCCGAATGATCAGTTCTTGCATTCCAGACGGCCCTTCGTCTGAAGCAGAAGTGGCCCTGGAGCTCAAATAATTGAAGTATCACGAGGCTCCTGGTCCAGACTTCCTCTATCCTTCATTTTTCAAGGATGGCAGAGAGAGGTTGATATCAGAACTGACAAAACTCCTTTAAATGATTTGGGAATCTGAAAGAATACCTCATGATTGATACCTATCAACAGTACTCTATGTCTATGTGAAAACCACAGTGGCATCAGTTTAGTGCCTGTTGCGTCCAGTTTACTCATTGGCCTTATATTACGCCGGCTCACTGAGCCCAAGGAAGGTCAGATGCTTGGGGAACAAGCAGGATTTCGATCTGATCGAGAGTGTGTTGATCTTATTTTTACCTTTCGACGGACCTTGGAGCATCTGCACTCATAGGCAGCCGACGGCCGTGATCTTATTAGACTTGAAAGCTGCTTTCCATTCGGTTCATTTTTTTTTTCTGTAACTGCCTTCTTCGAAAGGAAGTGCCAGGAAACTACGTGGATCTGTTGAGATCATTGTATGTCCACACTGCAAGCAGAGTGAAGGTTTTTGGACAATTGTCTCAAACGTTCATCACTTCTAGTGGAGTTCATCGAGGATGTCCGATCTCTCCTGTCTTGTCCAGTTTTGTCATGGACGACGTTCTGGAAGGTGCGCTTGGAGAATCCAGTAAGCGTGATGTTAAGCTTCTTCCTGGCGCTAGATTGACCGATCTGGAGTATGCGGATAACATTGTTTTACTTAGCCCTTCTGCCGAAGACACGGTGACCATGGTGACCAAGGTGAGTGACCGGGCTGGTTTGTATGGAATGCGCTTCGCACCTTCAAAGTGCAAAGTGTTGTTTCAAGACTGGGGCACTTCTACTCCTACCTTCTTCATTGCAGGTAATCCGCTAGAAACTGAACAGTTTCACATACTTAGGTAGCACTCTCTTTTCAGCTTTTAATATTGATGATGAGATATCAACGGGAACAGCAAAGGCAAGAGTTACCTTTTCCAACCTGCGTCATTTGTGACGTCGTAGAGACGTTCGGTTGTCGCTGAAAGGAATGGATTATAGTGTTTGTATACGTTCTGTTTTGCTTTATAGTTCGGAAACGTGGCCTGTTCGCAAGGAACATATCAACGGACTTGCTGTGTTTATTCAACGTTTTCGCTGCTAGTTAGCGCGTATTCCGGGATGCTTGGGATGTGCGGTCAATTGGTCAACTAATCGCATCGTACAGCCTGCAGTGGTTACGTCACGCACTAAGCATGCCAGCTGAGCCTTTGCCGTCTCGGTTATTGTATACTGAGACCACTAACAGTCGGGTAAAACCACATGGTGTTCGGGCGACAGCGTGGTCACGAAATACGACGACCCTGATTGTTCCATTAAACAAATGGTGCAGACGTCACTTGCCTGGCTGAGGTCTTCACGATCACTCAAACGGTTGGTTGGAAACGCTCTCAGAGATGGTGGTGTGCCTCAGTCAGTGGCGTACCTGCATCCATACCGTTCCTAGTTTCTTCACTCAGTCCTCTTTTACTAACATTTTCATTACTTTTGTTATTACTGTAGTCTTTCCATCAAAATTTCTGGGATATTCCACGCCACTGTTGAGGTCAGCGATGGCTCGGGCCACAGTACCTTCTGGTCAGGCTCATGATTGTCGTGATGGGTGTGGTAGTGGGAAGCACGCTGACACATTCATAAGTTATTTTCTATTGTTATATTCGCAGCCAATTGGACATTCCCTCGCTTACTTAACAATTATTAGCATTTCTACCATTGTCTTTTCTTTGTATAGGATGTTTTCTTTTTCACAATCTACATTTTCTTAGTAACCATTTCTTTGAGGATATTCCACGTCACTGTTGAGATGAGCGGCGGCCTGAGCCACTGTACCTTCCAATCAGGCTTACAGCTATCCTAGTGATTGTGGTGGTGAGAAATTGTTGAAAACAATTTTGCTCTCAGAATTTTTTCGCGCCTTTTTTCAAGAACTCCCAGTTGTCTTGAGCATCTATCTTGACGCTGTGTGGTGAAAGCATATTTCAAGTTTCATGTATACTTTTGGTGTTTATTCTTTTGTCCTTAGTGAAATGCTGTTTGAAGGGAGTCAAGATGTTATTGATAAATGGATTGAGAATAACACAACGTTACGAGCAAATTGTAATACTCCACGTTTCAACCACCTCGGGTGACCTTCCTCAGGAGTGTTGTTTTCATTCGTACTAAATTTGGTGCAGATATCCTATAACGAAGTTAAGATGTGTCCACATTTGAAGTTCTAGCATTGTTGGGCTGTTTAGTAACGTCATCTATCATATAGTTAAGACCTGGAATGCGTTTGCCAACTTACTGCATCTGTGGTGTGGGCAAGATGCTAGCCTTTTCTTTGACATCTGCCATTGATTCAATAAAAATAAGGAAAGGTGATCACTCAGTACGGACAATGTTTTCAGAATGTCTGTTCGACCACCGCTGCTCCTGTGGTTTTAAAAATGCGTAAGGTAAACACCATGTCATGAATGAGGTGCACCGATGTGTATTCTGGGTTGAAGAATCAAATGCTTATTGCGCATAGGTACTCATCAGCCTTGCTGCACTTTGTGTGCCAGCCTATCACATACTATGTGCTGTTTACGTACGTTGGACCTTTCTCAATTTGGTTTTCCTCGGACGTCGAAGAGGTATCTGTCAAACTTAGGGGGTGCTTACATCAGTCATCCTATAGCTGCAAAAAATGATTACTTATACTGGAGGACAAACTGTTTTCAGACTTCCATTAGTCGATGTGTGCTTGATCGCATACGTCAGGTAGTATCAACAATCAAGCAACGATTAGGTTAGAAAACTGACGTTTGTCAGTGAAGATGTATTCGTTGCCTATGAATGTGTAGTCCAAGATGGTTGGGCTATATACTAAAAATACCGATCAACCTTTCATTGATAGGCTTAAAGTTAATGGACACACGATAACTTGGTGCAGGTAATTGAGGACGGTTATCAGTAGTTTAGTCGCTGTGGACTGAACTCATCCTTCCGGCTGAAACACTCGTAATTCACAAAGTCAGAGGCGTAACTATTGCCGTTGCTCAGCTGAGTTGTCTCTGACGAGTGCAGTGAATGTCGTGGAACGGTGGGAGCTGCACGGAAGTCCTCACAGATGTCATCCTTCTCTCACAACTCTTATTTGTTTTTGTGACGTAGGCGCTTAGATGTTAAATTTACGGGCTTGGACATGAAGTCGCATCTTTTCTGCCTCTTTTTATCTTTAAATCAGGGCTTATTTTTTTCTTCTCATGGTTGTATAGCAGCTGAGCATTAGTGTCAACCACTAATATGCTGTTGTGCATGGGGACGATAAAAAAAAGTTCACAAGCACTGAATTCGTTAATCCTTGTGCCGCATTTTTTCTGAGTTTGCATTATTAATCGGGCCACTCATATTGTTATTCTCTGTTTTTGTCGTGACAGCGATACAAACTGGTTATTTATTCCGTGCACAGGTTTTGTGGAGCCTACCATTCTCCTATTCCAGCCACCATACTTCAATTACAGGATTAATCAAACCCGTGTCATTGGTTTTTGAAAATCCCGAGTTGTGTTGCGCAGGTTGCTTATTGCTCTGATATCACCTGCTTTTAACATGGTTCGTCACAAAGGTACAGTACAGGACTCTGGGGACTAACTTTCAGCTTCCGCTGCCCATCACGAACTGTGGCTTTCAAAAACAGATTCACTTGAAGAAAGAATCGCCAGGTAACAACCTTCCTTCCCACTTAGATGCTAGATCATTCGTATTTGTCGAACCAAAACCCGTGACAGAAGAGATTGTTGAAGAAACTGAGGATGATATAGAAATTATGAGGCCACAGCCTGGCGCTCGACCAGGAAAGCGTATTTCTCGCAAACGGCTAGCTGAAGAACCCTTCGTCGTTAGGTAAGTCGGCTGCGCGAAGTGGTCATTTTCAAACATTGATGCACTGCTAAAAATTATTGTCAGTGTTATTGGAAACAGACTCCCACGTTTCAGCGTGATCGATGCACTGAGAAAACGACTGTTGTATGGTAAATACTTCATGTCGTGCAGTCACTCGCGATCAACCGTGTAGATGCGTGTATCTCGCGACAATATTATAAAACCACCCAATGCTCTGATAATCCTGTCCTGTGACTTTTTATCTTTCTATGTTAACAAGTTGGCAAACCTCGTGTTGGCTAATTGTTTACTCATTGAATTAACAATGGACACAAAAGTGACCGCGAAAAAACTATAGGACAATCCTGTTAATGTGTCACACTTTCATCCTAAAATCATGCGCACATGACGGACGGGCAAAAGGTACATTGGAAAAACTCACGCGACATGGCAGCTGGGGGAACTGCACACACCGTAATATGTAGACAGTCTGAATGGATGGATAATCCAGCCATCGATAAACAGTTTAGTCCCAGTTAGTTTTTTCGCGGTCACCTTCATATGTCATAACCGAACGGATGTCAAGTTTTTTTTACGGTGACGTATTACGGATTGCTAGATGGAAACAAAAAAATAAGCATTTTGCGATGTAGTGTGACGAAGTTTTCCGTGAAGTGCTGAGTGGTCGTACTGTTAAACCGCGAGATGTGTACGCTTTTTTAATCCTCAACAATCAATGCTCTCCGGTCATGTGCATGCGATTGTTTGTGACCTCAGTTTTAAGATAATTGAAATTCAAGCGGAGCTTATAATGTAGACGGTGTTTGATTACATGATTTACCGTGGGTGATGGTCATTTGACTGTGTACAGCTGTCTACATGCAGTTGTTTGTGTACGGTGGAATCACCACTTGAACAGTGAGTAGGATGTCTGCCTGTCCAACCCATTCTCCCTCAGCCGATGTTTTGTAACTACTTAATAAGCACAATCTAGAATGCTGAGAAAACGTACCTAGATATGACTGCACCGCCACATGAAGGCAGCTGGCACAGAGACTTTCCTCCTTCGTTAAAGACTTAATGATTCGCAGAATGCCTGGGTGGAAACGCTATCGCTTATGACAGAATTATAGGCCGAGGGTTTTTAAACCTCATTAACTAATATCGTCTTCGTTGTTTTGATCAGTTTATGTTGAATGGATTATGCATACTACCGTTTTCTGATAACCTTATCTGATCGATAACATACGCCGTTGCATCTGAGCCGTCTAGGTCGACTCAGAATGCAGTCTTTCGCAATACTACAAAGAATATCGTCAAGATGATCTTGGTGCTTTTTGTCGGCTGGTGTAACATATACAGTGGAGAGTGTTGTTTCCTGTTTGACCGAAGACTACAAAGCGTATTCCGCTGAATATTCAACACGGCATGCCGCTAGGTAGCTCATGAGAATAGCCATACAACGGTGTGAATCGCATTACGGTCGGATCATACTGTTCACACATATGCACGATTTTTTTACGCTGTTAAACAAGCAAATGGAAGGTGGTCGATTAGTCGTTGGGGAGTAAACACGACATACGCATGACCGCGATTGTCCACTACACTTTTACACACGTGACTACTCTTTACGTTTCAATTTATTGGCTGTCGCATTACTCACAGTCACGCGTTACGATATTTTGCAAACTCTGCACCCTCAGGCAAAAAATACCAATATGAGCAATCCTTCGTTTGTTCGGTTTCGCATCACATTCAGTAGTAGTCATCTAGGTGGCTGATGCCAAGAAGCGACCACACGTTTGTGGAAATGTAGTGAGTGAACAGTGGAGGTTATGTTTATGCCACATTTGTTCTCCGGCTGTTAAACGATGCTAACAGTTCATGTCCACCTGTCTGTTCAACAGTGTAAGTAATCGCACTTGTCTGCTACCAACCTGATCCGATTCTAATGTGGTTCAGACCATTGTCTTGAGCTGTCTGACAGTGCTCTGCCGTACGCCCAACTCCATCCAGCGGAGGTGCACTTTATCAGACAATAAATCATTTTCCATTTTGTATTATGCCATCCGACGAAAGGTACCGAGAGCATTCTGACGCTATTTGTTCGTAGCCTGTACTAAAGTGAGAAACTATTCTGAGTCGCTCTCATCTTCATCTGTGGATGATAAACGGCCAAACAAAATTATCAAACGACGGAATATACCGTGGATAATTTGTCAGTATATATGTTTATTCGCTCAGCCTCCTTAGACATCGCACCTTTCAAAATGTTCCACAGTTCACTAGTATTTATGTCTCTCGCAAGTGTAGTTTATGGCAGCTTGAAAAGTAGTACATTGTAATATGCTCCCACTATACTCCGTGACACATACAAGATCATTATACCGCAAGCGTTGCGATAAGTAGCAGCTCGTCTATGGAGCACACGTTAACCAAATTGTTTGACGCTGACACCTCTGGCTCGCACGGTATGATACGTGACTGTGCGTGGACTCAACAAATGAGCCACGAGTTCAGACTACGCAGCGGTGTGGACCAGCATTTCTAACAATCGAAAGGCGATTATCAAGCGTTGATACGGCGAATATTCTTAAGAGGCTTTCGGTACCACGCTCTGCACAGCGCTTTGCGATCAGTTCTTGGTGTTTCACAGGACTGTTCAGAACCTAATTATCAGGACTCTTATTCAACTTACCCAAACCCAGTGTGGCGTCACACACCCTTCCTTTAAATGGAACCTGAGAAACGTCACCCAGCACTTTTGCCAACATCATGCTATTTTGGGTAACCTGTGTCGAATGTGGGTGACTGTTCGGTCTAACAATCTGCACAAGTTTCACTTCCCGGTTGCTCACAAGACGCTGAACAACGTACACAACTGAAAAATAGACAACGTTATAGACGTAAATTTGCACCGTACTGGAGCTTTTTAGTAGTTACTAGACAAGGGCCGTAGGTTAACCCCAGACTTCGTTATCCAACTCATAGATGATGTCTATAGGTAACTCATATATGGAAACCTTGATGTCGATTAAATAACTTCTCTTGAATATCTAAGTGCGACTGAATACCTAGTACAAATATATCGCCTGTAGCTGCCGTGGTAGGGCTAATTTCCTTCGTTACATATTGAAATGCAGATTACGTGGTTCAGATTTTGCCACGAAGGTACACGTCTGTACAACAAAGATATCAACGTACTTTGACCTCGAATAAGGACGTTCATAGTTTTGTTCGCACTTTTTCATCAGATATCTTTCGGTTAATTCGTGTATGGTATGGTTAGCACGTTAATAATCAATGGTCAGTCCTAGACAGACAATATGCCACTTTACTATCAGAAAAATTACGGGAACGAAATGCTTGTTTGTCCTAGGGATATACATTTTTCAATCGTCCCAATGTTGTGAGGTTTGGATAAGTTTTTACGTAAAAAATAAATGTACTACCGATGACCTCAACAATGCTTGTCGTCGAATGTAGCACTTTTTGTTATCCCAGAGATGCGACATTTTGGGAGACTGATTATACTCATTGCTGACTAATTACACGTAGTAGCCCAGCGACTCGAAAGAATTCACGAATTCACCTAGTTGTTTGTCATAGTGTTCAATCGTTTTCACTGTCCATTTGCTTGCTTCTTGCAGACCAGTATTTGATGCACAAACGGTATGCGTAACGGCAGAGGCTCTTCTAGCTGAAAGCAGCATTCCGGAACACAAAATGTTGCGCACAACAAACAGGAGTTGAGAGCATATCTCGAAGCACGAGTACTGGTCAAGGCGTTGGACGTACCGCGGTGGTCGTGCAAATCCATACATAAGGAAAATCAAAGCTGTAAATAAAATGTCTCACTACGTATTCTGGTGCTTTTAACGGCTCCTACTGGCTGACGCCAAAGTGCAAACGTCAGGTACAACGTATCAGTTCAGATATGCGGAGCTACTGAAAAATGTGGTACCGCAGCGGACACATCCAAACAACTACAAACCAGCAACGTGCCGAACTGTTCCTCACCTCGATCATTATGCGAGAGCAAAGGTACCCCCACGTGAAAAATAAAAAAACGCCTCCTAGGCATGCAGTCAATAGAAAACATCTCTCACATTAATTTCCATTATCACCTCCATCCACGGTAAGACATTTGAGAAATACAAGGTGTCTAGAATGACACAATACAAAGTAAAACCAAACAAATACTACGAGAGACGAGTGTGTGCTGCTTGAAGGTATGCGGGGGGAAAGTACGTATGTACACGCGCAGTGGAGATGCCCCTTAAAGGGCTTCGGACGTAGACAGTATTTAACATTACAGTCAACTGGAGTTCGTGTGAGAGTGCTTCAAGTGGTAGTCCACGTATTCATTGGCTAGTTTGATGACACGGCTGTCCGATACTTTGCTGACGTCTTTTTGTTGAACCTCGACAGAACAAAAGACATGCGAACATTATGAGGCAGTGCACACAAGAAGCAAAAAACATTTAGCTTTTAAGCGTGACAATCAACCTGTTGGAGTTTGTAAACAGCAGCCAGCAGTGAGTTCGGACTAAAGTCATCCGAAGAATCTGTGCCTAAGTTTGATCATTTGAAAGGATTCAGATCGAATACGACTCCATTCGCAAACAAGAGCGTACTTGCATGAGACAAGCAATATGACTATGTCTTCGACGGCTAACAATAATGATAAATTAGCAATAAGATCTGAGTACTTCTCACGAAGATCCATGGGAATTTTAAATAGCGAAAGAGCTAACGTACAACCGAATGAGCACGCACATTTTTTATCCATAGAAACAGCTTTCCTTCCAGTGTTAGTCTTCTTAGCCCTGATTTAACTATATCGCACTATGCAAAAAACTAACAGGTCAAAATCTCCGCTCGACGAGTTCAGTGACTATATTTTGACTGAAGCCCCGGTGGTGGGTCGTTAATTGGGGTTAACGGTATGATTACTCTGTCCCATCTTGCAACGATCAGATAACTTGCACACTGCTCGCAACCGTTTTTGGCTACTAATTTGGTCGCTCCTAATGAGGCCAGTGGCACAGTGGTTAACAGAGCAGCTTCACAATCAAGTGGGCCGGAAATTCGTTGTTAGTCGGTATAAGGGTGTTCACTAAGGTTGTTAGGAGGCATATCTCCTAAGGAGACAGCCAGGACGCGTCAAACCACATCGATCGACCGGCCCAGCTCGGATGGTATGGTCTCACTCAGCCAATCAGATTGCAGGTGTGCGGTCGAACGCCTGTGCGCTATCTGGACAGTGTTTTTTTTCGCGTTGCCTTCTGACGCCCCCTGTAATTTGATTTGTTCTGACTCCCTGATTGCCATATATGACGTCTCATTTGATTCGCTTTGTGTCTGTCGGCCACCTATGCTAATCGTTTTTTCCATAAATCTAGAGCTTTTGTGGCCTAAGTTTTGTCTCGTCTCGCCCGTCCAATAAACAGTGCCGCTGCGTCTCTTCTGATTTCTCGGTTTTGGGTCAAGCGACTGAGCGCGTAACCAAGGTGACGATCCAATAAAGGTGTATTCAGATGATGAGGGACGAAATTCGAGTCAGCATTTTCTTCCGGGAACGACTGACCGAACGATATCTGAATGCAAGGGTTTCTGTTTTTAGACTGCGGACAGCTTTCCATACCCCCAGGCCGAGTGTCTTTTCTAGGCAAACCGGTTAGTAAAATAATCAAGGAACTTAAACTACCCTCGAACGCATGCTACAGTTGATGTTAATCCTAGAGTATTATTCTCTTTTACGGGGAGGTGATCAGTCATTCCGCAAATTTCAGCTGGTGATGATCCACAACAGGAGACTCATCACAGCGAGCAGATACAGTTTACTGAAACGCAAAACAATGGTAGACCAAAGATCTATAATACAGATCCACGGTGGAAACTCACTTTGAATAATGCACGTTCCATGATATGCCGGTATGTTGATTTATCTATCAGTCCATTGGCGAGCTTAGGTTTCAAATTCACTTTAAGCAATGACTTTACACTGGCGAGCCGATCAGCAGACCATCCTCCGTTTAACATGTGCTTTTGAACGGGTAGCGCGGTGTTTTTACTTAACGACACAGGACGTCCACCATTCTGGTCGGCTCGCGTCGGAGATCGGTTGGACTTCGAAACAGATATGTGGTTCGGAGCTGACGTGGAAGTCGATGCGACCTGGGAGAATGAGGTTGCTAATACAGGTGGTTTCAAGGGCAGGGTTATTTTAACACTTGGAGAGCCGGTAAGTTTGAATTCGTTTGTGCCAGAACCGTTGTTCGTTAGACTCACGGGGATAGGGGACATGGAGTTGTCCGCGTTAACCCGCATGTGACGCGTGGTAAATTTGAACGTGGATGCTTGTTTGGCCTCTATTTCACTTAGCAGATTTGGCTTTGTCGATCGGAATGTTTCAGTTGATGACGAAGTGGACGGCTGTGGTCTGCGAACCAACAATAAAGAGGCAGATTAATTTCAAACATTTTAAGAGTTCTGTTATCACGTGATCAGGTTGCTAACGTGTCAGTTGCCCAAACCCACATGAGGGCAACCAATACGTACGAGACGCGTACTCGTCCAACAGTGGACGCCACTACAACTGAGAGAGTTTCAGTTCGTCAGTACAGAAAATATGAATTAAGGTTGTCAGTTACAGATCGATGGGTGTACTACGAAACAGTCCATGTGACCCCTGCGACCGTTGAACGCGAACAATATTATTGGGTTTGCTGTGCTGGGACATGCGAAGAGTTTCGGTACCTTTCTAACGGAACAAATTAACCCCATCGGACTTGAACACACGCGCGAAACTGCCATAAACAGGCTTAAAAGCAGTGCAGCTTGTCAAAGTAAGGGATTAGGTTGCTAAAGTGTGGGGAATAGGTAGGGCGCAATAATAGACTATCGACTAGTACGCCACATGAGAAGCACCGGCTACCTTGCATTGCGCAAAAACTGCATAGAACTCCCGAACATTTACACAGATTCCAACAAAGCAGTGTTTACAGATTTGAACCCTATCGGAAAGCTACGGGTAACCTTACTACATATTGTAGAGAAAACTTATAAACGAGAAACACGTTGAATGGGACAATTCCTGGAATTTTGAGGGCCAACTCGGATAAAAGAACTGAAAAACTTGTCTGGAATCGTGCAAAACACAATGATGACACGATAAAAGAATGGACAATTTAACTAACGCACTGCACCTTTTCCATTTTAACGTTTCACCATATCAACGTCTCCGTTTCCATCCTATCCCACCAGAATGCAAAGCATTACCAGAGAAACTGATATTGAGTCACAGAAAAGTGATTTCAGGATACAAGAAAGTAACCTAATTTGGAAAAGTATGAATATTTGCAACATATGTCGATGCCATTTCCGTGGAGAAAAAACTTGCTTCATTGCTTTCTAAAAGTTACTTATTTTGTGAGCGCTACGTACATCGCACCTAACGATCGCAATCCATTTCGTGCTCCAGACGACAGTGGCGTTTTTGGATCAGTCCTCCATCCGACTGTGGTTCCAGTATGTTCCACTGTTTATGATCACAAATAAGTTAATAATAGAGTTATACGATGTAACCTCCGGCAACCACCAAGCCTTAATTTTACGAGAAATCTACGCTAACGGTAGAAGGGTCTAAAGATGGTCAACCAGAACTGAGGACAACAAAATGTCTAAACTAGAGTTTTACATACAGCACTGACGTTATCTGTAACGAGTTGGATGTAAGATATGAATCAAAACTTTCCCTCCCGAATGTTACACAAAAATGTTACATTAACTTAATATTAATGAAGCATTTGTCCTTACGAACATGTCCACCTTATTTTCATTATGCAAAAGAGGCAACAACAAAAGTCATCCTGAAAACGGCCAGCCACCAGAAACTAAGGATACAGAGCGAATCACGACTCCACTTCCTGATTTGATTGCACGCTCATCATGCACCTCGAAAACAGTCATCGTCCAAAGGTCTAACGCGTAGCCTTGAACACAGTACAAGTATTCCATAGGTTATTCTCTTAAACAGCTGAAACACTGAGGAATAAACATGACACGTTAAATGCCAATGTAAGACGAAGTTTGGAACCAACACTTGCGATCCGGCGGAAGATTTTTTCAAGGACATTCAGGGCACTGTTCAAAATAAACGCGGTTATCTATGAATGCGAGAACTGTAGAAAAATTTGAACCAGTTTTGTCCGACCATGAACGGTTTACTGCAAAAGTGCTACGGTCCTGGACAATGTCGGCAACAACTGTTGTGCAACCCTGACCTTTGTGTTCAGAAGACAATCATGGGGTTAATAAAAACCTGTCGCCTGCCATTAAAAATATCGGGGATTCAACTACCACACACGTAGAAACACTCCTCTGGCTGAGAATCCATCATGCAGTGTGGAGGGTGACGAGGTCCTAACAGACAGCATCTCCTTATCATTCGAAGCCAACGACCACATAATCAGTCGGCCGGGTTATGATCCGCAAATGTCAGCGACCACATTCCACGATATTTGACGTAATCATGCTTCCTCGACACACACCGACGGATTGTGGCCTTCAACAAACTACCGGTTAACTGGATGTAAGGTAACGGGCGAAAACGATAATCAAAGGGCGAGGGTTCTCAAGGATAAGTTAAAGCTCCAGAGAAAGATAACATATATGAATCTAGTGAAAAACTGTACATGAAGAACTCCCGCGAATACCTCGTCAACAGCAGATAGGTGATCTGACGATGGATTAAACAGTTACACAGCAGCACCAAACGGTGTGCTTCAACAATCAACATGACCCAAACCTAATTCTATGGCAATAGTTTACGCTCTGGAGACGTAAAGTTCACTCCAAGTGTGACCCGAAACGTGTATCAGACAGTGAGTTTGTGTTCAAGAATGATTCACGTGACGTAAATAACTATCGGATGTTACGACAAACATTTGTGAAGCTGACAATTTAACGTGACTTGCAATCCCATAGTTCAACTCGGTGCAGTGGCTTGTCAAGGCTTAGATTAAACAGTTAAATTTCGAAGTCAACAGCTCGGCTGCATGGCAAAACCGCTTCACTATCACGATGACGGTAGAACCTTCAACAGCACGGATTTTCCAAAACGGCAAAACCGTGGATAAAAAACGATTGAGATTCAATTAAGCACAACTTTCAAGATAATGACTCAACACTCAGAAAAAACTTACTGGTTGCTTTTGACTTCTGTTTTTGACAAATCTGTCGATTCTTCAAGGTACAGGCTTGTTGGAAAAAGCAAATGAATAAAGTCAAGAATTAGTTTCGTCTGTTTCAAATGACGGACCTTAACCAGTTCAGAAATGGACAAGACAGACGAGATGAAACCTAGACCGCGTAATGTATGCACATTGACTAAAATAATTACATGCATCGTACCGTACAACAAGGACCAAGCACGAAAAACTATTTCCATACTGTATGATTGTTGTACGCTTCTAAGACAATAAAAAGAACACGCTTGTTATAATGGCCGTATTGAATGTACATTCGCTTGGCCTTCACCAACGAGAACAGGCACTCCCACAGGGTCGCCTGATCTTACGGATGGCGCGTTTGTGGAGGATGAACGATCAAGGATAACTGACCAGATGCGGTACGAAGTGACTATATGGTCAGAAAAGTGGTCAGCGAATGAACCAGTTTATAAACCGAATTCCGATTAACTGACTAGCTACATATGAAAATGAATCCAGGACGCGATTCGGCTGATAGGCACTCCAAAATGTCACACTACTCTCGGAGAAGTGAGATTATGGTATTCCTTGGCCTTGATTCACTAGGTCGTCAACTGTCGCTGTTACGTCTCGGGATAGTTAATAGGTCTAATAATTGTAAGAGTAAAGTCGAGCACTCGTCTGTATCGATGTCGCTGGTATCTTTGAACGACAAATTGGACAGTGGGCTGAGATTTGAGTTGTTACCCGATGCTTGCATCCTGTTTGTTGCTCAGTTGATCCGAGCAGATAGCTGAATGCATCATCGATTCCTACAGCTATCCATCATCCAATACGCAAAAAGTTGCTTGTGAATGAAAGAAATTATCATTTTGTACGGAAAACCAGCTATCTCAGAGACTAAGTGCTCTAGCTAGAACAGGGTTAACAATTTTTCTGGCAGACAAATCGACCTTATAAAAACGTCACAATACCAGCACAGCTTCCTTCTATGCCTGAAATCCAATTGCTGGGCGCGAATCCGTCGCTGTCATGCTAGGTCTTGGTAGTACTGCTTATTTTTAGAAGAAGCCGCCTTTCTCGGAAGTATTTCATGAGTGTAAACCGGTCTTATGATTAACAACATGACGGCACGTTGGTGACAGAGAGCTTCTTGCTTCAGCGAATGCACGGAGTACGCGTAATTGTGTTCACCCCCTTTATCTGATTAAGCTAGTAGCCACTATATGAAATTGCATGAAAGCATTCAGAAATGCACAAAATTTCTCCATATTGCCTAATCACGTGCCTCACATCATTCCACACTCAGTAATCACCTTCCAAGATAGAAAAACAGCTCACACGACAAGATGCCGCTGATTTAGTTCGCATCGAACCACTGAGGCGGTTGGATCCACAGACCCGTGGGTTAGCGTGCAGAGCACGGCGGTGTGGACAGAACATGAAAAGATGCCACAAGTCTAGATTAAGATCAATACAGTTTCAGCTTTTGTCATTCTAGTCGAATGAGAATGCCAGGAAGATGGCTTCGAATTTGTCCCAGGGCAAAATGAAACAACGCAGTGGCATCAGTCTTACGTCAGTGACAAGATCATGGCTTTCGAAATATGACTGAACAAACGGCGACCACCTACCTGCAAGTCGGTTCTGATCCGAACAACGAAAGGCGCGGAACCGCGTAGGTAAACGCCGGCTTCTTGCTTGGTGAGCGATGAAAGCTGGAGTTCGCGGATGCGGCGGATGAGGAAGTAGTCGAGTTCTTGTGTGCCTGTGTAGTGTAAACACACAGGATCACAAAAAGAGAGTGAAATAAGGGGGCCTGAATAGAAACTTGCAAATAATTGTATAAGTTCGTATGACATAAACGTTGTTATCGTTCAAATGAACAGAGCAAGTACAAAATAGACGAGGCCACGATACCAATTTCAGGGTGCACTGTTTAAATCGCCTTCGTGTGACTGCGTCTACAATGACCTACGAAATGTACGGAAGCTAATCCAGTTGTTTATACCTACCAATAAACAAGAGATTAGGCAATACGTACTTTGTGAGTAGGTAGCAAGACATTGCTGTTGTGATTAGAGTGGTGGCTCGCCATCTGAGTTAAACCTTGTAACATTTCATTTGAACGATCTTAATTAGGTCGACAAAAAATCCACAGAATGTCTCCAACAAGCCATCGTTGTGTTTCAAATAGGGGGTTGAGATGAAGAATTTCACACATCCCGAAAGTCCTACAAAAAAACAATAAGGGGTTTTACAAACAACTCTGACGACAGCCAAAGTGTTCAGGAGAGGAGAGTTAGGTCGTCGGGTTGACGAACCGTTTGAAGGAAAACATTTCGGACTAGCCGATTCGTAGAGTTTGTTCTGCGGATCAACTACGATGTACCTACAGACATTTGAGCCGGTCGGAAGACGCCCATGCACAGTGTACTGACTAACTGAACAGTGAAAGCAATGTTTACTGTAGGCGATCCATTGATAATGATGAAGCGGCCATTTAGAAAGCTCATTCAACTTGCCAACTTCCGATACCACTGCTCCGTGCATCATCAAAGGTGGTCACTTCACCTAGCTCATTCAGTCAGGATAGCTTCATATACATGGATTGAAAATCTGTTTCCCAGAACCGCCATACTGGTCGACTTTTGCAGATATCTTAGATCTGTCTTATCCTAAACACAATCATCACGCAGTAAAATTTCAACTCAGATTAACCATATAATCAGATCGTACTAAGGAACTAGTCCAGCAAGGGCCTGTGGTCCGTATAAACCCCTATCACTTCTAAAACAGTCTGGTTTGGATCGATGAGTACGAGCTTTGAATTCTGTGCGTGTCTGGGAGAAAGGTGGAAACAGAGTAGCAGTCGTTCGATATAACGAAGCTTGCAATTATGTGAGGGTGCTCTCTGGATAAACGAAAGATGTGAACACATCACATTAATTGAGTCAAGATCTGTCATTATACGTTGCAAATCCTCAAGGTACCCTGTCCAATGTCAAGGCGCACGTACCAGAAGGTCCACGTGCACAGATCTGTAACGACATCGCATGCTTCTCGGAGCTACAACCAAGCATGCATACAGGATTGATCCGGATGTTAAACACTGAAATGTTGAAGCAACTGCTCGTATTGTTTAACATTTATGCGAGATGCTACTCTACTTACTTAACAGATTACTGTTAGAATTCATTTTGGGATTCTTGTATATAGTATTTCCACCGATAAACCATTTGGCAGTAAAGGATAACATGGTGTATGAGCTATACACCTGAACGCAACGCCATGTATCCCTCAATCCAGTCGCGTTCCATCGTCATACCCTGGTACCCGTTTGTCATACTACCAAAATTTACTGCTGTAGTTCAAAGTAGCAAATGTGGCAAACCGATCAATTTACTCAAGAAAAAACTACCAAAATTAGGAAATTAAAAACCACGGATATAGGTCGCCGCAGTGAACTTTAGCCGCACAGAATAAGAACAGTCAGGCTAGATATTCGTATTAACGACTGGCTGCATCCAAAGAGACACAAACGCGATGAGGATTGGTTCTCAGCTCGCTCAGTATATTCCTCTGTTGCGGTAAAGGTTGAGAATAGTACATGTCTGAACAGGCTTCATAACGTGGCTGAATCTTCAAACGCACGACACATTCACAAATAGGGTAGCCCCATCAAGTTGAACGTTTCCGTTCTAACACAATCTTCTTCATCCAAATAAACACATATCAGTCTTTGCTGGGACTGTGACAACAAACTCGATGACGTTGATTCGTGTTCAGAAAGAATGTACGATAATAAACAGCCCGATGCCAAGTGACTGTTTAATGTACATACTGCTTTCGTGTGTTAATTTTTACCCTCAATCTCTTGGCTCGGCGTAAGTTCACTGAGCATGACACTGGCTATCAACCATAGAATCACGAGCCTCAGCCGTGGCTTCCGCTGTCGAGGTTGAGCAACCTGACAATATCCAGCTCAAGGAGCATGACAACAAGCTCCGTGTGATGCAAAGACAAGAAACAGCCATATTCAAAATATACAATCTGTCTCCTCAACCGCTTTGCTTACAGACTATGTAAACCCTTCAAACAAACCTAACGAGATAACCTTGAATACCATTTACCATACCACACCATATCATTTACGTCTACTGTGCCCATACTTCGTGCCGACGGATTCCCCATAGTCCGCCAGCGGTTTTTAAGGCGCTTCATAAAGCCGATAGTAGCATTCGAAGGGTATATACAAAGTATTCTGTTTTAATGTTATACGGGGCGAAATCGTCCTACTTTTCGGCTGTTTAGTCCTTCAGAAGCTCACTTTCAAATTTGCACACACATAGACATGTTTCAATCCCAGCATTACAACCGAAGTAACCGATAACAATAGTAGCAAAAGACGAGAACAGCAGAGCTCCAGAGAGCTCAACTGTTATGGTAATGGACCATAACCATCTTGCCTGGTTCGAGTTGGATCTATACATTCTGACCGATTCAAGTCCAAATATGGGTCAATTTTTCGCACGGAAATAGGCGCTTTGCGATGTAAGCAATGACACCTGACTTAACGATACCGGTAGAAAAAAACCAACGCCCGTACGATTGCATCTGAAATCAGACAACAGCGGCGAAAGAAGCAACGATCCACAGCAAAATAAGGGATAGTCCTTTTCGGTTCATCAGTGATCCAAACGAATGCCGGTTTCAGTGTTCGCAAAAAGAGAAACACGCAAACATTGGGTGGTCAAGTTTAACTCTCAGTATTGTAAGTGTTAACCAACTTACCAGGTTTCACGTTTGAGTGTTACATAGCATACGGGGTTACGGGCGAGCTGGATATTACCAGGTTGCCTAAAGCTGAGCAGGAGTAGCTGCGGTAATCGAGTTCGAGCCCGCGACCGTGCGGTTGACAATCGAACATCGTTACAATCGAGTTATCGTATGTTCAGAGTCAGCGTTGACAATACAGATACAGATTCCGCGATTGCTGACCATCCTTCAGACAACAACGGACAAAATATACCTAAAAGTGTCCAGGTTATTTCAGACGAGTATTTAGATTTGTACAGATAAGTCTGAGAGCACAGAACATCGTAATTCCGAAGCTTCTGCCCGATCTGGGTATAACTAAATGACTTGAATCGGTGACTGGATAGGTTGAACATTCAAAGTACCAAACTATTTTTAGTATCTGTTCCTCTCAAAAAAACAATGGTATCTAGAACCAATTCATTATATTGGTGACGTCGAATCCGTTTATGCCGCCACCTTTACATATCTCGTTCTATCCGCATCAGTAATCGGGGTGTAGTACTACACATTGTCTCTGTACTATCAACTCACGATTTACAACTATCGGAATGATACATTGCTTTACCTCTCGTCAGCCTAAAGTATATTCACATTTGTGATTACCTCACCTGGTTCGAACAAGCTCTTGTGTTGGAGGCGAAACGTCATCGATAAACGTTGGTACCCATTGCTCACAAGAGTTTCTCAAATTGTGAATGACCAGCCGATCTCAAGTATCTTCTAAATCAGTGTAAGGTTAACGATTACAACACAATCTTAAAGTAAATTAACGAACGACAGAAGTAACATTTCGCTCACCCGTTTCTTGAGTTTCCTTTGAGTCGCGGTCAGCTTTTTGGGGATACGTGGTTTGTGTACGAATTTCTTACCCTTCTTTCTTCGAGCTTTCGTTGACGAATGTTTTTTCTTGATTACTTTTCTCTTGCGGTGCAGAGAGGTAGAAGATTTTGTCGAGGACGTACGTTTAGTGGGAGTTGACAAAATTGATGAATCTAATGGGCGCCCAGTGGAGGTCGAAGGTTGGGTAATGACCGATGTGGAACTTGTTCCAGTCTCGGAAACAGCTATCTCGGCTGATTCATTTAGCGAGCCTGACCGAGCTCGTTTCGCCGACTGGTCATCGGGTTCTTGGTTGTCAGAATCACTCGGTGATCGGACACAACGCATGCGACCACGACGTAATGAAGGGAAAGGATCAGAAACGCCAATGTCATCCTCCGATTCGGAGCCACTATCAGACAAAACTAGCAATCTCTTTCGTCGCGTCTAGGCAGATGGGATACAAGAAGAAACAAACATGAATCCTAGAATTTCTTTGCTTACTGAGCACTGGGCAGAAATCTAGTTTGTTCGACTATAGTTAATTTCCTGCAAATGATTATTGGTTTGAAATTCCGTATCTTTGAACGCAACCACTACAGCTTTGAACAACCGATGCGGAAGTTGTTTAGACATCAAATGTAAAAAACCGTTTCTTTACTCCATTTGACTATCTCTAAACCAAAACAAGTAGCAAAGGAGAACATGTGAATCACTGGAATGCTACCTGCGACTACGGGTGCGTCAAACACCACGCATTACCACGATCGAGATTTTAACTCGGGCCAAGCTTTTACGAAGCAAGCGTGTTCAAAACTGTGTCACTGACCTCAGATTAGGCAGGATCGAACTGTCACACAGAAACTGCCCAGCTATATTTGCTCGTCAGTCAAGAAAGGAGACACAACAGTTGTCCAGTTACTCCCCAAACGATGACCTCAAGATTAGGACTTCTCATCGAATTCAAGTCACACAAAATACACTTGCTGAGCTCTTTCAGCTACCGATGAATACCGAAGGAATTTTTTTGATATCAACTGAACATTACCAACCATTGACTGCAGCTTTCGCATTCACAAATGATTCAGACACCCTCCTCCCAAGAAAGACACCAGACATGAGTTGCAACCAACTACGGGTGCTCAACCGATACCAATCAAAAGGTCCATCCTGTAAGGGGATTGGACTGAAGGAATTTATGGACACGAGACCAACCAATGGTTTGTTGAAGGTTGCAGCCAATCAAGCAGATTGCTGTGCCAGTGCGGTGACAAATCCGGATGGCATTCTGACGCGGCACCAGATTTTGATATGAGCACCTGAGTAAAACAAGTTTAGTGCGTCACGCGTTAAAACAAACAAGCTACAAGACAAGTCGAGCTACCCAACTGAAAAGCCGAGACTTGGGGACCAACTTTATTTCTCCATTTTACTGCCGCTATAAAATTCTGTCGATAGCAAAAACCATGAAAACTCAATAAAACTTAGATTATCCAGTATCACAGGTGCTGATTTTGCTTTCATTTTGAACAGAAGTAAGTTTCCAGCGTAAATCTAGATGGGAAGAAAACTGCATTGTGTAAAGTGAACACAACGACCAATATGTTGGCGAATACCCCGCCTGAACCGTTGAATGTGGGCGGCGGGCAAATGGCGTTTACAGAGAGAAAAGTGCGAATTATTTTGCTTGTTGGCAAATCTATCGGGGGCCACTAAGGAATGCCAGTTGGTTATGTCTCGACATGCAACTGGAGATGGGGGGAGGCAAATTCCTGAAAACCTTATCTTCGGGGACGGACAGAAGAGAGGAGAACCGAGCACGATCATTCGCAAAATTGGGGGGATATTGTTTGAGACAAACAAGCGAAACGTTGGAGCGCTCCCTGTTTCTCTAGAGGAATCGAGAACCCGGAGAAACAGTAAACTAATATGTAACCACTTTGAAGGAACCTACAAAACCATACGATTTCTGCACGCGCCTTATTCGATACAGAATAGTAATGGGCGTTCGAAATTCTCTTATGATCAAGAGATAGTTCAACATTCCGAAGATGATGTTTGCTCAATGCATCGAAATTTACAATAGCGAAGAGGCAGCATAACGGAGAATGATGTTGTTGAACGCAGACAGCGACCTGACAGAGAGAGAAAAAGAACAGGCTGTGCCCGTCTCGTATTAGTTTTGCGAAGACATACATCTTCGTCAGAAATAACAAGACGTGTCGAAAAACACCAATTCGCCGATTAATTCACTGATTGACGAAGATGGCATTGGGGTGATAAATCCGATCAGAAGGGAGTTTATGCGGAATTGACCACAGGGGATACCAAGAGGAGATGTCAGGTGCGTCCCGATGCATCGGTTAACGTCATATATAATCAGGTTGGATCAGGGAGGCCAGCACATGCGAGTCAAATACACAGCTGAACATATGGAATAGTGCGGCGATAACCGTTTAAGGAATTGCAACCCGGTCTGTTCAGTCTGAAAAAAGAGCAGGTTTATATGCTTGATTTCTGGTGGTTGGTCGTGGTTCAGCATCCATTTCGGAGGTTGGTGCGATTTAGTTGATGGGTTTCATCACTGTTAACCCGAAGAATTTCTGCACGAATCAGCCAATTTAGATTATTTTGATCATAATCTGTGTGTTTTTGATTCGACTCTCGATCACATACCAGGTGTCGTCAATCCATCGATCGTTAGCGATACCGTTCTTGATGGGCTGCCAATCTGAGGAATTCTGCTGACTATACGTGATAAGTGTACAGTGAAATTAGGGCGATTAGTCCGGATTAGCGTGACTGCTCCGGTAGAGAAAATGATAGTCTGGGTGAGTAGATAACCGTACCTTTGGGGAATTTCGGTTATATCCCCTGTGCATTCATCACATGCCATTGAATAAGGTGCTTAGAACAAAGTATTACTGGTTACCAACTATCGATTCCATTCTATCGGAACTGAGTCAAGTCCAATTTTTCGCAAAGGCAGTTAGAATTAGACTAGTGGTTCAATCACTTTACAACATTTGGAATCGCTTCTGGACATTTTCGTTGGTTACGTTCACCGTTAAGAGATCGAGAATTTTCAAGAACAATTAATCTTGACATACTGAAAAGAGTCACGTGTTTCGTAGGTGACGTGTTAAAATTGGGAAGAACTATAAAGGGTCACGACCGAAACAGATGAAACTCCACCTTTCGTGGTGTACAAGGAAAAGCACTGATTTCACATGAGAAGAACATTGTATACCGTTGAACAAAACATGAACTTAGTCGATATGAAAGAAGTCTGAAAAGATAAAAAGAATCGTTCCTTTGTAGTAATAACGAACTGATCCACGTTCTACAATGTTTACAGAGTCGACTTTTTAGTACACACATTTGACAAGCTAGGTGCTGCATTTCGGCTTAACTGTTGCATGTGTTTTAATGTGCTGTTGCGTATTTGTCCATGGCTTAATCCAAAAATGAGAGCAATGCCGTTTCCTGTCTAGTCCACGTCGAGTAAGTGATGCTAATTGCCTTAGATAACTCTTGTGCAGCCGTGTATGACAACGACACAAGAAAATCAAACTATCAGTTACAATGGGGAAGCCAGTCCGTTTATTCTAGGATGAAAATTGGTCTGCTTTGGTTCGTTCGTTGTTCTAGTGTAAACACCAAACCTAATTTGACTAGTGTGTACGTCACAACTGCAATTGTTAAATGTTAACAAGGCTAACACAAGCATCCGTCCTCTATCAATACTATGCTAATGGAAGAAAATGCAGTATTATTTTGCCGTCCATACTGTTAACTATTACACAAGTCCAACCCATTTTGAAGCCTACAAAAACCTCAGAGAATTGTTTGAACCTGAAAATATTTATCTGAATGTTACCCACATTCACCGGATCATGCACCTTGAGCATTTATACCAATGTAAGCCGGTCAGGGAATGAACAGAGGCCATCAAATCAGTGAAACCTATCGAACTACAACAGCCAACCTAATCGCTCCATCTCAAGAAACGCTTGTACGGTCAGTATTCTCACGGCTTTCCCTCCGTACACGGGTATCATCGGTTTGAATTTCAGTCCGTTAATCTCTTCTATATACTCATTACAAGCAATAATGAAATTTTTCAATAGATAACTGGTTTTGAAGCAAACGTTAGAGGACGTTTAGATAAGGCTAAATATCTACCCTCTCGATAACCACTGATGCGAAGCAGTCTGTTGGGAAGCGCATCTCATAACGAAACAGTTGGGGCGAATCGCATCATATCGGTCGGTCGATTCGCGTTTGGATGGCTTGATCTGTATAATTCCACTGAGCCAATCAGATTGCAGCCGTGCGAACGAACGCCAATACGCTACCTGATTTGTAATGTGATTCGTTCTAACGCTCCGACAGCCATATTTGACTGTGTCACCCGATTCGCTCTGCGTCTTATCAGTCATGCGTGGTGATCATTTCGCCATATATATTCAGAATCCCTGTGGCCTCGTTTTGACTCGTCTTTCCAATAAACGATGTTACATCTCTTCTACTTCTGTGTCTTGGGTCGAACGATTGAACGGGTAATAGAAGGGACGATCTAATATAGTCATGCGATGGATTGTTTTCATTCATCCAATCAGTGGGATACTACCAGACCACGTTAACTAAATATGCCGATAACTGAACAACTGCTTGGATGGACGCAACTCACCCCATGTAGAGTTTGTACGGAATACGAACCTGAGCAGCCAAATTTCAACAGATGCTCACTTTGTTAGACATTCACCTCCAAATCAATACCTCAAGAGCGACCTTCTTCCCATTTTAACTCGTCACACAAAAATGGCCTGGCCTGTGACACAGAAGCTGTTTCGAAGTACAAACTGACCCTCCAAGATTCCCGTCTAACCGTTAAGTTCACTCATGCTCAGGTGTCACTCTACACTCACTCCGACTCTACCTCCATGTGTGTGCACAGCACTGTAAGGGCATACATAAAACAGCAGCATCAAATACACCTTTTTAGTTCCCAACCAAACCGTTTATCGGGATTGGTGACAGATTCAGTGATGAACAAAAAAGATTGTGACGTTTCACTAACACGTTAGTCAGTTGTGTGACTGTTTTCGCGTGTATAGTCGAGTGGCACCTTCCAGGCTGGTGATATCCATAGTATCGTGACTAAAATTTCTCATTTGAAAACAATTTCCACCTCGTGTAACCTACTCCGGGAGTTGTCGATGCCTACATATCATCTTATTGGTTACACCGTTCTCGCGTAGTTTTTCCTGAAGTTTTAAAAGAATACCTCAAACTCTTGAGCAAACCCATAAACGGTAGCACATGCACATTTCCTCAGCGTAATCGCAGTATCAGATACGAAGGCAGGCAAGCAGGTTGTTGACAATGCACTTGGGAGCTACAGTTATCGTCTGTTTCCAGTGGTTATTCAAACCTGTAACACGGTCCACATAAAAGCTCTGTGTGGTCAAAGCGAAAGTACAATTGAGAACCAACATTTCAGTGGATCCAGCACTCGGTCCTGTAAAGTTCACCAAAAAATGAGCGTAAAACGATGTGAACCATTTTGTTATTTCAGGAGCACTCTGTTAAATTCAAAAGTCTGCGCCATTACCTTTACTGAAACCACTGTAACCCACTTACTGTATTATCAGTGAACACGTGTGGATTTCAACAGCTGAAATTCTATCTTTTGATATGCATAAAGCAATTTCTCGACTCGATCCTACACAAACAGGCCTGCAAACTGACATGTTGCAAAGAAACGTGTGAGTGAATTCTTGTCAGAATTGTTTTTCAATACTGGAATTGTGAACAGATCGGTTTTAGGCCCCTTTCCTAAAGGGTTAATCATGCGCGGAATAGTGGGTAAAAACCGTAGAGAATCCAGATATCGAACTGTGTCCTTAAAATATCTCCATGCTAGAGTTAAACAGACCTGTGTTCGTAGTGCTGGAATTGTTGACGTGGAACTTGTAGGTGGATGCGCTTCAGATGAATTATTAACAGTGGCGTAATGGTTGGGGCTGGCCAGTCGGAGTTGCGCAGGACATTCCGACTAAAATAAAAAGATGACAGTGAGTTGGTAATACACATTCAAAGAGAATACAAAAGATTAAACTGATCACCAAATACTAACAAAAAGTCAGCTAGTTATGAGAAAACTGATAACAACAGCCATTTAACTATTAAGGGCCATTTGGAAAGTAAAATAGTCCACTAATAATGGGCTCGACCGAAAAGTTCGCCGCCAGTAGGTCAGCTGAATGATGGCTGGCACGATAAGGTGTAACCGAACCGCTAATCCAAAAAGTAATCCATAACAAATGAATGTTCAGGCAGCCTTCTTCGAAAAAACAAACAGAATTGAATTTCGCTCTTGATACAGCACGTCAATAATGCAAACGCTTGCCATAGCTGGGAGTAGAACTTTGGCTACACCTGTATGAAATAAGCGTGCTGAACGCTGCGCTATTCACTTCAGACTGAGCATGACCAAACTATCACATGGAGACGTTCAGCCTCATACGTTCATGAGTAGTGCTCACGGTGTCCGATTACAGTAATCGTCCTGTTAAATCCAATCGATGACTCCACTACTAGAAATTCTCCAGCTATTCTACATAAACTGCAAACCACTCATAATCGATAACAGTTGTCGCGTTTCCATAAACTTTACAATCGCCTCCCTTGGAAAAAAAGCATCATACTCGAGGTTCGCTTTGGTTACAGTTCGTCAGCAGTGCATACACTGGTCACGACTGTGGACAGGAGTCCTACTCGTAGGGTCATCAATTAGAGTTAACCGGACAGTTACTGAGTTTCCCTTTCAGGGCTATCCGAGCATTATTGACAAGCAAATGTAGCTGAGCGCTTGCATATAATAACTGCTGAACCATTTTTTGTTACTGGTGCGTCACCTTTTGGAAGGAGCTGGCTGTATAGTCGACGATGAGTGTTGTAGTTTTGTTCATATCATAGTGGTCTGCACAGATTAATTTCAATCAAAATTACTCACGGCAGGTAAAAGGTTATCAACGATTTCAACCAAATGTCACCTTACCTATGGTTTGAAATAGCTGTGGGAGGTAACATTAAGACTATCGTAAGAGATCAGTTTTTGATCCGGAAGAAAGTAACGAAATAAATAAGTAAATAAAATGTGGCTAAACCACCTATTACCTACTTTTGACAACCTGAGCAGCTGAATTTTACAGACACAATGCACACATAAGAAGGAGAGTACAAGGTGCTTTGTCGTTGAACGCAGCGCAACTGTTACTATGCCACCACACTAAACCCCTCTCGATGCGTTTGAGAAACAATCAGAGCTAGTTAGACTGTACCGTCGTCCAAGTCTGAAACAGTAAAAGTATCACAGGTGGCAAATGTTTTCACTGTCACATGGGGCAGAGAAACAAGTTTCCTATCGAAGACCCCAGGAACATGAGAAGAACATTACAGGCGGTTTGCATAGCCAATGGATGAAAGACGACATCTAACGAAGAATGTTATGCATTCTGTTTCTTCATGATAACACACTACAAGTGAAATTGTTTACAACTTATGCGCGAAAGGGAGGATGCGCGACTTATCATTGTCGGCCAATATACATCGTACTAAAATGAACAGAGATCTGAATGAAGCATGCATCTTTTTTCCAGATCCTACGAACTGTTGTCAAAAGTGAGGACCCCGAAGCTCACCTGTACAGTACAAACTAACAAGCCTTGTACTGTTGCAATAAAGTTATCGGATATCAAAATGTTTTAAACTGACAAATTAGCGAATGGGACACTGGATCATGGCGATGGTTGTAGTTCAACCGAGCATAATAAAGTATATCCGTGACCCAACAACGCGCGTAGTAGTCCTCTGAAAATGTAGTCTGCCGAGCGAAAAATGAACTTTATCGTGCTTAAACGAGACTCAGGAACATTCTTACACAAAGTTCTTATTTTGATTTAGGTAAAAAAGATAAAGTGCCTGTTTCTACCGCTTCATTTTGTGCATACTCATTCACTTGTTCCTGTGGAACCAATTATGTTGGCCGCATGACCAGACGCCTATCTGAACGGGTCCGGGAACACCACCCAGCTTGGCTCAACAGGGGAATAACGAAATCTGTCAACAGCGTCATACTATCGCACCTGGTGGGTTCCAATTATTATGTTAATGTGACGGATGCATTTCGCCCATTCTACCGAGTAAAGGTCGCCCAGTCGAAGGTGGTGAGGCATAGGATTCTGTCTACAGCAGAAGCAATTGGAATTCGCCTGTTTAACCCATCTCTGTGCGTCCAGAAACGTTTTGCTCAGACACTGGATCTGCCTTAGCCATCCCCCACCCTGTTAGCTTATCAAGAACCACTGTTCAGGTGGGTACTTTATGCAGTGTGACACTGAATTGACTGACCTCATTAACTACCCGTTCATGTTTACCCCCTACATGATCCCCTGTAAAGGGTGGTATAAATGTGATGTATTTAACTTGATGATGAATCACTGAAGACGAGCTTGTTCGCTACACAGTATTTTTCAGATATAATGGTCCATGTAAATATGAGAAAGAACGAAGTAGCAAATATATAAAGCAAGTGACTGGGCTCACTTCTGAAGAGACTTGAAAGCAAAGAGTTTGTTGCGAAGCTACAGGCTGAGTTGGACGACTTCGGTTGGTCAGCAATTCGGCTGAGAGTTGAGTTCGAACACGCTGCCGTTGGGTTCGGCGCTGTCGTGCCCGAGAAGATACTTCGGACAGAGCACGCTGAGCCAAATCTAAAATGGTTTCTTGTAAGAGGCGGCTCCCGCGATAGCGTCGATTCGCACGTTCTCTCAGAAGCCGTTGTGTTACACCTGTTAATCGGCGATGTGCACTGAAATTATCTTCATCTGTTGTCGCGTGGCTAGAATGGGAATCTTGATGGTCGCTTTCCTCAGCCTCCGATTCCGCGAGATCCAACTCTAATCGAGAGCGCTGGCGGCGCCTCGCAACAGTGTCAACCCCGATAGAATCGATATTGTTTGACCGCATTCCGTGACGCACACAGTCAGGACAGAACCAATCGCCTGATGGCACAGAAGACAAGGGATCGGGAAGGCAGTAGGTATGAAAGCCTCGATCGCAATGATCACACAAAAGAAGATGTGCCTCGTCGTCAGGGAGGGAACAAATTTCACAATTGATATCGATTCCATCGAACTGTTCGTCCAGAGGCTGAAGTTCCACTGGGGGAGGGGATACCTGAGAACACGGAGTAGAATGGATAAGTAACTGAAAATGACATGAATATAACAATCAGGAGCATACATCATTAAAATAAGGACTAGAGACAATTTTAATAACAAGAAGCTTGGATAAACATGTTCAAATGTCCAGTGAAACCCTATGAGCCGTGTGTCAACTGATAAACGAAATGCAGGCTAACTCACCCTTTTTGTGATAGGACCACCAATTTTGTCCGAAAGCAAGATTAGATCAAACGCACCTCGATCCAATGGGCATTCATGACGTACACGCGACCATTCACGGAGGCAAGCATAACAAAATGTGTGATTACATGATTCCGGAGTCGCAATAGGTGCTTTCAGAGGCTCACAACAGATTGGACACTGATGTGATTCTTTTAGAGAAACCACTTTCACAGGAGGTCCCAAAGGTGCTTTACGAACGACGATTTCATGAAATATTGATGTACAATTTGGCGCTGGACAAGTGTACTCTTCAGCCAACCCATTACAGGTAGTCCAATTTTCAAAACAGGTGGGGTGAAACACATGCGAACAACCCTTTGGTGAACAATTGTCATGTAGTATGAGCCCACTGCATAAACGACAGGTCTGATTGTCTTTCTGATAGTCCGTTAAATCAAGCATTCCTGCATAAGTTGGATGGAAACAAATCACAGATACAACTGAAACAATCGGTCAACTATGAATAGTACAATAGGCTTAACATTTTCCCATGAGCAGATATACACAACGGCGTAGACTGATGTTAAATGATCTCCAATCAGTAACATCCAAATCACTGAGCTTACCGTGGTTCAGCCGGAACGGTCTACGGTCACACGTCCCAGAATTAAGTCCGTAACCACGAACAGTTAAATGTACATTCGAGGAAAACCAACAATGACCAGGCCACATAAGACTTTCAATAAGAAGGCGGCAATACCCGGCAGATAATGTTATATATATATATATATATATATATATATATTGCGTAGGGCAGGAATGTACCAAAATGAACGAACAAATTGAAAGTTATGCAAGAAAAAAATACAGGGATGCAGAGTAGATAAAAAAAAATTGCACCAGTGCATATAGGTCGGTAAAACGGGCATCATTCATTTCCATTCTTCGCCATGGCAGACAATGACCTAAACCCAGGACAAGAAGTCGCCAAAACCCTACGGAAGCAAACTCCAGAATTAGTACACTTATAACCCAGACCCGTCATTCGCCGGCCATCGGACCGCCACTTTTACACTAACTCAACACTCGCAAATAAAGTACGGTGTGGGAAGCGGGGAGCTGTTATTCGTAAAATGTAGTCAAGCTAACGAAGCCTGTGAGACGAAATCGGCATGGTCAGAGGTCAACAGTCTATCCGTCGCGAAAACAGGACCACGAACTTTGTTACTGCTGGAAGTGTCCCCACCACACGTCACCAATGCTTCGGAGACACTGAAAGTCGAAAACGGATAAACAGTGAACATCCTTCGTGCGAATCGACCAGGTTTCGGAACCGTACAGTAAGACTGCCTTTACAGTGGCATAGTACACTCGGCCCTTCACAGATATTCTGAGATCACGTCGACGCCACAGATGACGTAAGTTGGCAAGCGCCATCCGAGCCTTTGTGGTCTCATCAGACATTCCACTAGCGCTGATACAGTTCCAAAGTATACGAACTACTCATATACCTTCAACAGCTCACTAGCAAGAGTAAGAGCAGGCGTAGGGCCCTGTGAGTCTTGCAACATAACCTTGCATTTAATAGGTGTAAAGGCCATAACAAACAGACGAACTGAAGCTCCTAATTCGTCTAAGATGTTCCGAGTTCCACGTGAGCCATTACAGACAAGGACTATGTGGTCTGTGTAATCCACGTCTCGACATCGAGTAGCTGGGAGGAGTGCCACATCATTATATTCGCAGTCCGCAAAAGCGCGCTGCACTACTGCAAACCTTAATAGGAAAAGGGAGGTAGGACAACTTTGTTGTACCGCTATAGATATGCTAAAGGTCAGCAACATGCTGCCATCAGCGTCAGCCCGGCCCGAGATCTGACGGTAGACCGCTATCAGGATGTCCACACATCACTTGAGCATACCCTTCCTCGATAGATAGTCCGAGAGTACAGGTCTATCAAATGAACCAGAAGCTTTACTGATGTTAAGAAAAACCGCTGATCCTCTACAGGAATGGCGAAGTGTGATGTTGTGATGAATGTGGCCACGGCCAGAGCGAAAACCTGCTTGCTAATCACGGGCGTGTTCTTCGCGCGTTTCGCATACTCCGCGAAGTGCAATGGAGGCGGGCAAGAATCAGGCCCATTCTTTCGTGCTTCTCGCTCAAGGCGTGTGAGCCAATTTTGAAAATGGAGAGGGTGTTCTCCAAACCCCAATCACCTGGAACGATTTCACTGATCCGGTATTTGTGGACGAAAATCAACAGATGACTTTCAGGGACTCGATCTCAAGTGAGACTTCTATTCCCAAAAACGGAGAATCGTCAATATAATAATGTGTACAGGCAGAGCCAGAGGGTGTAGTCAATGGCGCGAAGAACCAGTTGGACAGCTGTTGAAAGTGCTCAGTCCAGCGTCCTAAGCGGGGTTGCAGGTTATGAATAGGTCCATCACTGGCTTCGCATATTATCTCGTTCACACCTAGCGTCTTACCACCAGTTGCTCGGATAAGAAGTAAAAGCTTCCGGGAAACCCCAGTAACAGCGGCTTGTTCGACACCGATAGCGCGCTGCGTCCACCACTCCTCGCAATGTTCTCATAGATGCTCCCGGAGATTCCAGCGAGTATCCCTGCGGGTTGAGTTGTACTCACTGCTGGGTGGAATATTCCGACGAGCGTCAAGAAGTTCCAGGAATCGAACAGAGACCCAGCAGTTGACACCTGAACGAATAGCGGTACCACTCGAAGCAGTACCGCATTATGCATTGCGGGTCGTTTATGCGTTCAATGTACTTCAGTGTCGTCTGCTTGGTGTGGACCTAGATTACAGGCAAGCACATGCCGGTGGACGTGAGGCGCTTGTATTCCTGCTAGTTTAAGTAGAGCGATTTGTGGTTGACGGCGAAGTGGCTTCAAAACAAATTACACAGCAGACCTGATCATCATCATCAACATCATAGCAGTCATGGGTCTGACCAAAAGTTAACGTGGCTCGGGCCGCCGCTCACCTCAACGTGACGTGGAATATCCTGCAAAAAAGCGCTACTAACAAGCTGGAAAATGATTACAAGAAGCCTAAGCAGAACTAAAAATGGTATGGACACAGGTACGCCATTTACTGCGACACACCGCCATCTCGGAT
>JTDE01003378.1:19569-30902 GCA_014338405.1 Paragonimus skrjabini miyazakii | reverse complement strand
GGGGATGCGAGTTGACCACTTGCAAAAAAGTGACGGGGATCTGGTGGGTAATGCAAAACACTATCGGATGGAGAACACCCGAAAGTGTTTGCAACTTATAACAAGGAGCAAACAACCACAGCTCTCAATGCCGTAAACGTACTTTTGAGTCTGACAGTGCAACGGCGGCTGTTGACAGTTATCCAGCCAAGTGGCGTTTTTCTACCTATTCGTTTAGAACAGTCCCGACATCAGCTTAGCTGGTGGCTTGGTTCGCGAAGCCTCCAGGCAAACGCACATTATACGCGGATGGTGAAGCGGTTGATGGGGATTTGAGTTGTAACACTGACCTAGAATCCTGAAGTCGTATTTCAGCAAGACAGCAGATATCGATGGCCAGGGTCTCCAGAGTACGTGCAAGAGCTGCCTGCCGACCAATAAGTGTTCGAGCATTGAAAGTGGAAAGCTTAAATGGTGCTTTGGGGTGGGAGGTGGGTGAATAGAGGATTGTTTCCGTTGTAACCAGCAAATGAGATAAGTGTTTAGTATGTCTGAAAACGAGATTAGGGTCACCAAGCAAAGAGCTATTCAACAAAAAAAGCGGAAAACTGGTTTGGTATGGTAAAATGTCACGTAGGAGAAAAGCTGTTCAGTGACACCGTGACGAAAGAGCTTTGCCTGGACGATAAGAAAAAAATTACAATTAACATGTTCACAAGTTCATAGCTGTAGAGTTCGAGGAACGGGGTTGGCTTTGAAGGCTCCATTCCGAGCTTTTGGCTCGAAAGAAACTTAACCCACAAGACAGAGGAGTGAAGCCCGGAGTTCGCGGTCTACTAGGTGATGGTAACCAGTAGTGGTTCGGCTCATACATCCTAAGGATGAAGTTCAGTCAGGGAGGATGCCTAATGCATTCTGCAGAAGGTTGCGAAAAAAGCGGCGTAGTACTTCGAGAATCCACCAAGAAGGGTGGACCTGGTGTAGTAGATCTGTCTAGCCAGGGAGATCACCACCATCATAATCATAACAGCCATGAGCCTGACCAAAAGGTACCGTGGCTCGGGCCGCCGCTCACCTCAACAGTGACGTAGAAGATCCAAGAAGAAAACGTTACTAAGATAATTAAACATTATTAAAACAAGACTAAGCGGAAGGACTAGAAATGGTGTGAATACAGGTACGCCATTGAATGCGACACATCACCATCTCGGATAGCGTCTCTAACCAGCGGTTTGAGTGATCACGAGGACCCCATCCAGGCAGGCGACACCTATCCACTTTGCTCAACGAAACAGTCAGGGTCTTCATATTTCGTGAACACGTTACCGGTTGACAACCACGCGGTTTTGCCAAATTGTTGGTGGCCTCAGTATATCATGTCCGGTACGGTAAAAGATCAGATGACATACGGAGTATGTGACCTAACCATCGCAAGCTGTGCAACGTAATTAGCTGACCAACTGATCGCGCATCCCAAACGTTCCGGAATACGCGCCGGCGAACTGCCACATCGCTCACGCGATCAGTCCACTTGATGTGGGTTAATTGGCACAGACAACGATGGTCAAACACAGCAAGCCTGTTGATATCTTCGTTGTGAACAGGCCACACGGAGGTCTCCAAGTAACACAGTGCTTCTTCCTGTGTTGGAATGCCGTACTCGAAATATACGGACCGTGGGATGCGCACAGCTGTAGTAGTCTATCGCCATTGTCAGTGTGCTGTGCCCTCCTAGCCGCTTCCCGTCCGGAGAAAGACGACCAAGCTGGGCATTAAAATCGCCCGATAGTATGATGCTGTCTGAGTGTTTAGTTTGCCTCAGAAGGTCAACGAGAGCGTCATAGAACGCATCTTTGGTAGCATCCGAACAGCTGTCTGTCCGAGCGTATGCCGATATAATGAATGTCGGACACCCTTGATTTGCCTCGACAGACTTTTACCTACGTATTGAATCTGACAGCGCATAAGCGACTGTTCACTGGGATCCAATCGAGCAAGCATTGCTCCGCTCTGGAACTCAGTGCGATTCCCACCCCAGCTTAACCGCGAGATTCAGCTTCAGCGTCACCATAAAACCTGAGAGAAGCGCTTGGATCGACAGTTATCTAGAAGTGAGCTCAAGTGGATTACCGTGCTAGAATCGTAGACTCGCGTCTCCGACACACAGCACACATCAAGCTCCAGACTTGAGGGAGTACTTGCCAGAGCAGCTTGTTGACCGACCTGTCAGAGAGTGCGGACATTCAAGGCGCCAATGTTTACCAGTTGTCTTGGCTTCAGAAAACAATTATCGTCTAAAGGCATATGGAAGGGGTAAAACAGTGGGAGAAAGTCGAGATCGGTTAATAATGTCATTGTCGAGAGAACGATACCTTTTGATACTTCCCGGTCGTTTATTCCGCGGAAGAGAGTTGACTTGAGGGACTCCACTCCGAGTCTCTGACTCAAAAGTCTGAACTGCGAGACAATAGGATATAGGGTTTTCTTGTGGGACCCCACCCGGAGCTAATGACTCAAGAATCTGACTCACTTGGCAGTGAGGGGCTTGCCTAGCCCGAGGGCGCAGTGAATAAGACAGTAATGCCTGATGCTGATCACTGCTGCACGCAGTGGATGTACTTGAAGCTACATCAGGCTTTTGACCGTATTGGATAATACGCCGGCGGTCACGGTGAACCTTGGGTGATCGGAGTGCTCTTTGTTTGAGGGTACTTTTTCTAACCCTTTTCTTCCTGATACGAAAGACAGCAGTGCCGCAACTATGAAAATAGTTCTGCTGTATGCCCATAGGATCGTGCCTAGCTACCTATGCACTCCTATGCGGTCAGTAGTGCAACAAACAATCCTATGAGTCTAAATGCCTTTCGTCTGACTGCCCCCCTTTGGCCTGTCTGACAAGGTTGCACCTGGAAGGACCGGAGTTCTAGTCAGCGTAGCCCGCCGGATCAAAACAGTACACAAGCCCGACCACCTCGCTAAGGTAGCAGTATAGGTCGGGCCAGGGGGTTCAAGACCGTCAAGACAGTTGCAACGCCCCCCTCCAGGTGCTCAGTGACCAACGACCAATTTGATTCATATGCTTGATTGTCACACTCAGGAAGAAAAGGGTAAACTCTGTACAGGAAAAAGAAGAAAAAGCATAGGAACCTAACTACCATAAATAGTTACCTATATATTCAAACATTCAGCAGCAAGGTACCCACACATTGCAAACAAACAACCGAATTATAAGTGAGAGTAAAGCAACATCAAAAAGACAGCTTTCTAACGGCTTCCACTGCCTTGCGTCATTAAATGCACTCGGTTCACAGACAATTCGACCAAACAACGACAACATCCATGCCACTGAGCCCCATCAGTTGCTATCTCACCTAACGTCTCCAATCAATGATTCTGTGAGTCACGAGGTCTCCAGCTGTTCCACTGGAAATAGACCGAGTGAACAATAAATTGTGTTAGCTCAGTCGCTTCGCGATGGGCTTTTGGAATAATGCCATTGGGACCGGGAGAACAATCTGTAGGGCTTCAGAATGAGAAGCGGAATGAGAAGTGTCCACAGTGTTCACCTCTCCGCACTTGATAACAGAATAAACCTGAGACGAAGACGACATGTGATCCAAAACAACGGTGAAAAATTCTGCGAGGATACTTAACGATTCATCATCAGAGTGTGTGGATCCTGCTGGATCGAGAAGATGGAGTACCCATTGCGATGTAATATGACTATACAAACTTATGGTATTACGTTCATATTACATGCTCTTACACATGTATTACTTGATCTATTCAGGTCTCTGTTGTAAAGTGAATAAAGCTTCCATTGCGGCAGCTTCATTTTCTTCTTTACGCGCTCATCGTATGAGACGGTTGTACTTATTCGTACACGTCATCATTATTATTATTATTGTCATCATCATCATCATCATCATAACAGCCATGAGCCTGACCAAAAGGTACTGTGGCTCGGGCCGCCGTTCACCTCAACAGTGACGTGGAATATCCTAGAAGGAAACGCCACTAACAAGCTGGAAAATTATTAAAAGAAGCCTAAGCAGAAGAACTAGAAATGGTGTAGATACAGGTACGCCATTGACTGCGACACATCGCCATCTCGGATAGCGTCTCTAACCAGCGGTTTGATTGATCACGAGGACCCCATTTAGGCAGGCGACACCTACCCACTTTGGCCAGTGGAGCAGTCAGGATCTTCATATTTCTCGACCACGTGTTTTAGCCCTACTTGTTGTCGAGACAAACTGAGACGGGCTCTCCTAATCAGCAACGGAGTATTTAGCACGCATCTGCCGACAAGGAATCCGCCTTCTGCGAATAAAAAAGTATATGTATAGGAATGAATGCATACTCTTTTCACTCTTCCTCCAGTCCAGATAATCGACAGCTCGCGCGTCGTTTCTTCAGGAGTAACGGTAAGGTACGACAACACAGCTGACAGGGCGGCTTGTTGCGCTTCAGGATCGTTAATGGTGTGAATTAATTAACGGTTGTGAAGACGGCGGAAGCGACTTTCGTATACGGTGCATCAACCGAGCGAAAGAGTGCAGTTATTCCATATTTGAGGCTAAACGGGAAGGTAACAAGTCGTCATTTTGTGAATGATTCTAGAAATCTCAGTAACTACGCCGGTAAGACTCGCGCTGCAGACAAAACCAAACGAAGCGACGACATAATTACCTAAGCCTAGTTGCGCGGTCATCTCAAAATTATCAACCATAAGGTATTCGTTAGAAAGAATATTGCCCCGGCGCGAAGGCCTCCAACTACTTCCCAATGCATGAGGCCTGATACATATTCGGAAAAACCAAATGTAACTACAGCACTGAAGAAACGCGCTGGTATGAAGCCCACAGGGCCCGCTTGCAAAAAAGTTGGAAATTTTGATTCCGGAGGGTCAATGTCGCCTTTTAAGGGGGTATGAGAAAAACATAGAGGGGTCGAAATCTCCATACCACTCAAAATTTGTTCGTTTTTAGTTTAGAATGAAGGGAGTGGAAGGTAAATAACCCCAACAAATCTACGATATTGGTTACTTACGTGAGCTGAGCATTAGAATACTTCAGGAACAGCAATGAGTATTGGATTATTATATTGGGCAGCTTGCAATAAATAATGAACATAGACAGCCGCCTCATCTCCAACTTTTTGTCTACAGAGAAAAGGAGCATGTCTTCAAATCCGGGCTTATAATTAAGAATTAGTGAGCCAGGATTCATGGACATCAACTATGCGGAGCTTTGCACAAGAGTAAAGTTCACGGAGATCAACTGGTTTGCCATATAGACTGAGAGTGCCAGTGTGAATGCCTTTAACAGACTTGAGTCTAAACCAATGTGCTAAGTTCGTATCACAAAAGAATCTAGATGCAAGCAGCCATCAACGGAACTGGGGCGGACTCCACTAAGGCCGGTTACGAGATTTTTTGAAGCATCAATTCCTCTAAAGGTGTCATAAAACAACTAGAACGAGGGTGATGGTTCAATCTCGGTCGCGCCTGCTTTTCTTTGAAACAGCCAGGGAAACCCATATTCCGCTTGGAATAAGACGGCGTTTCCATGGCGAAATCGTTACGGAGTGTGGACTAAGATCTCTTACGAGAGGATAGAGACCTTGGAAAGTTACCGGCGAATTCTACCAAGTGAGAGGTTGGGGCGCTAGACATGATGAATAAGCCAAACTTAAACATCAGTCAGCCTAAGTGCAACGATAAAAAATCACTGATTTCCGTCGCGTTCAGGATAATCCGTCTACCAGTCCACGACGCCTCGAAAGATGACAGGTTGAGTTCTTTCAAAGGTTAAAGGCTTCGTTCACACTAGCTTGCACCTCTGAAGGTCCGCGTAAAACATTTACGCGAGTGACTTCGTCTCGCTCCGTCCCGTGACCCTCTGTGACTAATCGCTTGTCGTTGTTATTCTCACAGCCCATATCGAAAATGCCACATACTCCAGTTCGCCTCCCCAGTCAACGATTTTCACCTACATGCCCACACATTCGCTGCTGTCTGTCAATCGCTCCCTCTCCCATCCCTGTGAATACAGCCCTCTTACGGGCCGCAGACACCGTCATCAACTAATCGATACGCCCAAAAGCCGGGTATTTAGTTACAAATCAGACCGATCCAATCGTATTTCGTCGGTTCACCTCTGTTCGTCGACCGCCTATGCTTGCCGCTGTCATATATCTGGACCTTTGACGACTTACTGCGGACAGTCGTTGCACTTCATCCCGTGAACGTAAATAAATTGGAGTTTGTTCCATATATTTGATCATACTGTCTGTATTAATAGTACTACCTCCCTAGCGAATTGAATTTGTTCTAATATTTGGTGTCGTTGGTTAAACGCGGGGCGCTCAACGCTCGTCGGTAGAACGTACATTCTATCTATGGTATGTGCGGACACAGCTTAGTCAGTTTCACTACGTAGTTTACGTGAAACCAAAAACAGTTTTTCGGTGTCATAAGTCCCTGTAAATATTACCTGTGTCAGTAAAAGTTTATCCGAGTATAATGAGTCTGGCATCATTGTCAGTCGTGAAACACCGGCCGGAATGTAAGGCCTAATACGCGCCTTGCTATACAGGTCACGCCACAGTTCCCGATTATGTTAACCCCGAAGCTTTAAACAGCTTCCAGGGCATTGCGAGAGGTTCCGTCCAACAAAGGTCCTCAAGGCTAACAAAAGTATTTTTAATCACGGTCGTATATGAGCTGTTAAAGCATTTCAGTTCAATTCCCAGGACATGCCGACTAGTTGTCCGATAGTGCAGTTTCTTGCACTAGTAGGTAAAAACTTCCTGCACTTTGACTGTGAACATAAAGCTTTAGGCTTCGTCTGCCTGATACTGCAGGGCGGACGAGAGGTGGGACAAAATCAAATGTGAGAATATTAAGGTGATATGCCAGGTAACCTACAAGTACAAAATTTGACTTATATATAGGTACAGGGAGAAAAGAAAAACCTCGTAACAAATCAAGAAAACAAGGACATTTTATGCGCATTCCAGTTGACAGAATAAAATCATGACAGTCGTACTCAAGCGGTCACCATACGCACAGATTTATTGTTACATATAACAGTACGCACATAGACCATCGGTTTTAAGCATTACACTCGTAAATGCAATATTTCTGTAAATCCCCGATGGATAACTTAAGTGAATCAAGAACGAGGGACTTATTTGGAGAAAGCTCAACCTGTCAGATACATACATATATGCAACACAAAAAAGTCACAGTAAGTGGCAAACGTGCCACAATATGAGAAGAGTAATTTGTAAAGTGATGGAGGAAAATCAAAACATAGAAGAATAAGAGAAACTGTTGCCACGATGTACACGGAAAATCGCAACACGAGCACCATTGACTCCTATTCCTCGCCATATCAGGCAGCGCCCTTAACCAAAGGTATGCATTGTCCTTCGGACCACAGCCGCGGAGCAGGAATCGCTCCACTGAAGCAAGCCTCACACTGAGTGCCTCCATACCCCGAAACCAAATCATGCGTTAACCACCAGGCTGCCGCTTCCAAACTAACCCACTACTTATAAATAAGACGTGCTGTGACGGGCGGTGAGTTGGCATTTTTAAGATGTGACCAAGTCAACGAATCCTGTGAGATGAAGTTCAACATCGTTAGTGGTGATGTGATCAGTATGCTCAAGGGTCGACAGAGTTTATCTGTTCCGAGTACATATCGGTGGACTTCGCCATTGCTGACACGGTGCTCCCACCACACGCTGTTAATGCTTCGGCGACACCAATGGTCGAAAACTATTACACTGTGAACACCCTTCGCATGAATCAACGAGATTTCGGAGCCGTACAATAGGACTGCCCCTACAGTAGCATGGTACACTAGACCTTTCACAGAAAGACTGAGACGATGCCGATGCTACAGGTGGTGTAGATTGCCAAACGCCATGCAAATTTTTTCTATGGGGTTTGTGATCTCACCAGACATTCCACTGGCATTGATACAGCCCCCCAGGTTACATACACCTCTCGACTACTTCCAAATGATTACCATCCAGAGTGAAAGCAGGGAATGAGTCAGATATCGCTCCCCCTCTGCCATTAGGTCAAATCTAGGAGCCATCATGAGTTAGCAAGACGTGAGACGGCAAAAACTTTTAAAACAGGATAAATTGTCTGGGATACCGTTAAGCGGAAGAGAACAAGGTCCGGAATTTCACAGTGAAGATGTGGACATATAGTGCAAGGTGATAATGGTTTATGACATCGCGCAATAAATCGCATCAGTCTATCTCCCAGTTGTCCCCACGAGGGATAACAGAATTGCAAACTCTCCTCGAAATATGCCCAACAGTGTTTTGTACGTCCAATTATTACCTCGTAACTACTACGGTAAATTTCATAACAGTATTACACATATTCATTTTCAGAGATGGTCACAGACAAGCACATACAAACTTACATGCACAGGGGAACTGGACGGCATGGCAAGTCTAAAGTAAATCGAGCAACGCTGTTTCAGAACTGATCTGGCTCGTGTTTCAAGACCTCGACTGTTGGGACTTCAACAGTGTAGGGGGGAGCTTGTTCCACGCATTCACCACTGTGTGAAATGAAAATGAAACATGCATTCTCTTACTGACTTTCGGTTTGTGGATCATCATACGGCGCTAACTTAGATGAGGGGTTTTCACTGGTTGAAAGAAAATACTATATGGTACGCCGGTAAGACCCACCAGGACCTTGAAAACTTATATCAAGTCTCTACGGAGCCTTCTTTGTTTAGGACAGAATAGGGCACGGATTACAATTTACCAATACAATATAAGAGCATCATGATTCGGACCAATCTAGTAGTTGACTTTTGTACGCCCCCGAGACATTATCTTTCATAAGCTGAGACTCCGAACGTGAACACAATACCCTAGATGGGACCTAACGAACACCTTATATGACGGAATCAGAGCATCTGGCTTTTTAGATAAGATGGCTGCCATGAGTTGGAACAGTGAGTCTTCTGCCTACTGTGGCGAAGAAAATTTTACAAAGCGGCTGAAAACAATGAGAACTGAACTGTTCGAAAAAGCGATTGGGAAACGTCAAGGTGTCATTTGCCTTTTCTGCACTCGTTTCGAATTTTGGAGAACCCGAGTGTGCGAAACAATGGTTCCTAAGTTATCCTCGACAAGAATTCTCCAAAGCGGGTACCCGTCAAGTTAACATGTTGTGTCCAGAGAGTTGTGAGTGTGCATAACTCTACACTTAACCGTATCAAAGTCCAGTCGGTTCAATCGAACCAGTCGAATTGGGTGTTAAGGTCAGTCTATAGAATAAGATAATCATTGGTAGTGTTCACGGCCTGTCAAATCATGATGTCGTCAACAAACAGTAACAGTGGGGATGTGATAAAAAGAGGTAGACCATTGACAAACATCAAAAATATGGGCAGGCCAAGAAGTGAACCTTGGGGTACCAAAGAACCAGGCTATGGCCAGTACGCCATCCAGTGAAACAAGATGTGATTCATAATATTCAATGCCTGATTGTGTAAAAAAAAACTCGTGCAGACCAAGAATTTTCATTGCCGGCGTATGAGAAAACTGGAAGGTTGATTGCTGGCAAGCTGAAGTCACCCATTAAAAGGACATGGGATAATCCTAAAGTCCACATAAGTTCCAACCCAGACAATCAGTTCATCTTTTGAATTATCAGAAGACGAAGGTGGATGGGGCACTCCTACTGACCAATGAACGAACCCATTTAGGCAAATCGTGCAGTAAACGGTTTCCTGAGTCGCAGTAAGTGTTTCAAAGGAAGGCCAAAGGAAGAATGTGCACATGGAGGGCCGATCACCCTCCCAAACATTTAGTTCTGTCAGCGGGAGAAATCATATCCCCAATTGCAAGCTTAGATAGTAAGTGCTGAGCCAAGATTCTTCTACAGCAACAATACGAAGGTTTGCGGAAGAATAAAGTTCATGAGGCTGTGCTAATTTAATTATTAAACTGAGAGCATTTGTGCACATTTCTTTCACGGAGTCGATAGTCAACCAGTGAGCATTATTCTGCGGATCGTGAGTGAGGTAGTTCATTCACAATGCAACCATGGTGATTGTCGCCGACTCCACAGAAGCTGGCTGTAGTAAGATTCTTGACATCATTATATCCTCAAAAGGCACCACAAAGTGACCAGCGCAAGCGCGGTGATTAGCTCTTAGTAAATCTCGTTGTTTTTTGGAACGATCGAGATGAAGCGAAATTTTGCCATGGATAAGGCAACGTCGATCGTGGAACCGCTCCAGTACATACAATGCCATCGCATGCGAGGTGACAGTAATTTTGAGGAGTCGCGGATGAGATTCAGCAGGCTCGGACTTGGGATACAACGAACACGTTACACCCAAAGGTTAGTAGGTTCAAGTGGAGTTGACAGGAATCGATACTGCAGGGACCATGGTCCGCGAATCCTTGCTAACGGGCCTATGCCCATTGTGCAACCCATGGTATATCCGATATATCTTGGCGTTTACTCAGGGAACGTGTACATAACTACGAACGAATTACCACATAACTTGCTGACTCCTTTCAAACGAGCTCTAGGGGACTCCATGATAACGCAAAACTAAGCAAGATTACTGGAAAAGACTGTATTTAATGGAAAAATACACCAACAAAGTAATGTACCACAGCAGAATATAATGAAGTCCGGTGCACAATTTTCACAGTGCAAATGAATTGCTATATCACTACATCGTTTTACGCCCACAGTCGTATAATTGGCCGTATGCACATCATGTGTTTTACTATGACCATATGCACCGACGTGACTATAGTCAACAACTTTGCAGGTGGTGCACTACCGAGAGGGCGGATGACTCTTTATAGGCACTTTACGAGTCAGCATAATTCCCGATGATACGCGGTCAAAGTGGTTCCGGGACTTTCACGAGAAGGGACGCATCACACATCGAACCCCAACCAGTACCGTGCTTTTCCCGCCAAAACTCGGCAAGCAAATCAACCGCCTTCAATGGTTCAATGGGTTGTAAACGGAAGTAGGAAGCTGGAGCTTTTGATGTTTCCGTATCTCGAAGCGTAGAATCTCGAGGGCCTCAGCAACAGGCTGAAATGGGGAAAAAAGTGCAGTATCTGAACTAATGCAATAAATGTTGATCAAGACGAGCCTTGAAAATTGCTACAGAGTTGGAAGAAACAACATGGTCTGGTAGAGCATTCCAAGCCTTGCGAACGCGCAATGAGAAAAAGATGTGTCTGCATTCGAGTTTGCTATGCTGGATCTCTAGTTTTAGGGAGTGACCCCTCAGTGTCACGCTACTCCCCTTGTTGAGCATGTAACGTTCTCC
>JTDE01003378.1:0-12035 GCA_014338405.1 Paragonimus skrjabini miyazakii | reverse complement strand
AGATAGAACGGTTGTAACTGAGACGGTAGAAGTGGGAATCAATGTTTTCGTCGGATAGATAACGAGCAGCAAAGTTAATGATTATCCATCGGATAAGTGTGCATTGACTCGTGAACATGGCAAACTACATTAACGTATGGTCAATAAGCAACAAACGAAACAATACGCACGTTTTTAATGATAGGGTGGAACGTGCTGCCCATGTATGCACCACAACGTAGGTAGAAACAACCACGTAAAAATGTAGAACGTTTTCCGCCAGAAATACTCTCAAGGAAACAGGCTGAACATATAATTCAGACGTGTAACCGAACAACAACCGTGGCGACATAGCTTTCATTAGGAATTACTGTGACATTTCGTGTACAATGCAGTGTGAACACAACGTGGTCGAAAATTACAAATTCTATTTTATCTCCAAAACCACACAAAATTGAGCATCTCTACAAGATAGGAATAAGTATTCCACCACGAAAATTTCGATGAAGGCATTTTTCGAACGTAAAATCTATTAGGAAAGCCAACATTAGCCTTTTATCGAAAAAAATGACGACACAATTTTTTCAACATAAGTGCGCATATGGACAATTTTTAGGTATAGCTGGTTTATCTCATTGCAACACAACTGTTATACTCGATGAAATCCCTGCATTTGCCTCGTACTATGCATTTTAATATTTGACGAAGAATTTGAAAAATCCGTTTTAGCGCCGGAGTGGCCGTTTCCAACTCGTTTCGTCCTTGAAGCACCATACCGACAAACTACACAATTGCCGTGAGCGTTTTGAACTTATCAATGACTTCTGGGTGCATGGCATTGCACTTACTATGTTGTACATATTTCCGGTAAACGACGTCAACAATCAATTTTCTCGTATACTTTTTTCTGATGTGCTATGTAAGTGCGTTCTATTTTCATCGTCATCCAGTTCACTTGTTACTTCATTTTTACATACTTTTAACAAAACATTAATGAACATTAACTAATAAAACCGGTCCGTGCATTCTTGTTCTGCTAGCCATAACAGTGTTAACCACAACCAACGAAATGCCATTCATTTTCACTTATGGACGGAGAAAGTGTTACTGTGTGGTTAACCTTGAAACCGACGACAACGAAGGTGTTGCCGTCATCGGCAGCTGCTGGCTTAATGCTACGCGAATAACAGCAATCATTCCGCGACTATCTGGAAGTGCGTACTACAAGTATGTACGACACCACTTGCAGCCGAAATCCGACGACCCGAAGTTACGAGTTAGCATAGTGGTTACCACAATTATTTAGTTTACTCGTTATCAAACCTGCCAGCATTTCATTGCAGCTGACTTCGAACATGCTAGGGGAATGGAAGTCCGATACACTTCCGGTACTCTACCTTCAAGTGGCGATACAACAAACATGAGTTTACCCCAAAAACGTCTAATGTAAGTTCGTCCTTCCGGTTGGGTATCATTTTACCGGTAAACAACCACGTTCTCCAGACGATGACAGCGATCAAGATGTCAGTGCAAAAAAGAGAAAGTTTGCACCTACTGCTGTTAATTATTCCGCCCCGTCATGCAGCGCGGGGCACCGAGCACCCATCGGCGGCGTAACATACGGTGCACAGACTATAATCCAAAACGACAACAGCGAGAAAACAATACTTCGGTTTCTATCACTTGCTGGAAATGTCTCACAAGAAGCGGTTACTAAGGCTGATTTACAACAGTCGAGTTCATCTTTGAATAGTGAGAAAGTGTATTTTGCACCTCATGCACACCCTTAGAGCTATCTCAATGCGTCGATCTACAGATGAATGCGTTACGTGAAACCATGGAACGGTTGACAGCCGAAATGACGCGACTGGCAAACAAACATACACCTTCTTTACTTCCACCTGTGACACCAGTGAAACAATTACAGGAAATTGATACAACTATTTTGGCTTCCAAGTTCCAATCTGCAATGGTTGGTTTGGGGATTACTGACCGGTTATTGTTCTGCTTATAGACTGAGTATTTTCGGGGCAGTGCTCCCAGTGCTGAAGCCCTAATTAGGAGTATGCTGGAACGACTCGTGACCCAGGTAGTGGCCGCAAATATCACCTATTCCGGTGCACACCAGACGTTCGCATTCAAACGAACACAAACAAAATCCCTTCCTCTAAGTAAGACCTCCCATATAGCCTTAATTCGGTACGTACTTAGGGCAAGTACACGAGAGAACGGAATACGCAACCACTCCTGACAGCATGCTTAATGAATACTGCAAAGGGTGGTAACATTGTGGGGAAGTTAGTCAAGATTGTGCGCGGTAACATGACGGAATTCTTATTTATAGTAGAGAAAATACGGATTGTGGATCTGAATGAACAGAATGCTTCCGACCTGGATGCAACTTAGCGCTCCATATTTTGTACGTTGTATAAATATTTGCCATTAATATATGTTACTTGTCTGAATTATACCTGTTGTCTTCCCTTAAATGGCATAATGAGAAAAGCCGTATTCTAACGGCTGGTTAGGTTTTAAGGTTACAAGGAGTGTGGGGATGTAACAAGGGAAAAAGCTATGCGGCAGGTTAATAACCGAGGGGAATACTGGCAATAACAATTGATTTAAACGTGCGTTATACGGAGCTGCTATTAGTCCGTACAACCTCCGTGTGTGATTGGCTGAAAAAACGGCGTGAAAAATGCTCTCGCTGAGGACATCACCCCCTTCCCCCGACAATTACACCTGATTGACCGCTTGAAAAAAAGCGGAAATACGCGTGGAAAAGGGACTTGTGCTCATAGGGGTGTATTATGGAGATTAATGCGAATATTGTGACAAAAAGTTTGCGCGATAATAATATTCTTGTTTATTCAATGAGGCATATAATATTGACAAGTAATTGTTATGATATTCCCTGATAAATGGGTAACCAACAGCTACCCCTAGACTGATTATCATGTGATAATCAAAACGCTGTACGAAGTTTTGAAGTCCGTTTGTTTTATAGGGTCAGTGTTCAAGCTTGAATCTTTATTTCCTAGCCCACAACAGTTAATACTGGTTGAGGAGGGTTATAATTAGATTATATAAGGTAAACCGGGTAGATTTTTTCACAATTTTCTGTGGAAAGCTTATGTATACCGGCCAAGTAAACCGTCAATACCGGCTACCAATAATTATAGCCTGATGGCCTACCAGGGTGAAAAGGTTAGTACTAATGGGCATATATATAGTATGTGGAAAAGTGCATATGGTAGACATAATCCTGTTTTTTTTCTTTTTCTTCTTGTTCTAAGTACAACTTTATATAACCAACTAACATGAATAAACTGATGTGATTTTGTGAATGCGCAATGGATCACATGCTATATAGAATGTGAGTAAACGGTGGATATGCAGTGGGCAGGTTTGGGTAAGCTGTTTTAAATGGGAGCTTGATAGTAAAGACGGTTATGTACATTGTATGCAGCTGAAAGCTAAATGTTCTCCGGACCATATCCAAAAATTCATCAGAAGCTCCACAAAGTTTTGAGACAAACATTATGTTTGATAATGTAAGGAATCTGTCCAGGCTAATTTTAAAACGTTGATTGTTGTTACTGTCTCTAATTTCATTCGGAAGTCTACTCGAAATATAAGAACATTTTACAGTAAAGAAGTTGGCCCGTATCTTTTGCGAGCTAACAGGGTCGGCAAAGTGGAACCCCTATCTCTTAGACTATTTGGGGAGCTGTGTTAGAAATGAATGGCGAACGCTGTAGTGATGGCGTCCGAGTGTATCAGTTTATACAGAAGTGTACGATTCAACTTTAGCCTTCGTAACCATAGTGGATCAATACCAAGTGTTTGACAACGTTCATTATGGGTGGGTGAGAATGAATATTTTATTAAGCTTTTGGTAAATGATCGTTGGAGATTTTCTATCACAAGCTTATCAGATTTGCCTAGGTGGCAGTAAATGAAGGTGCACTACTCAAGTTGAAATCGAGCGCACATTTTGTAAACAGCCAGCCTCGCGACCGGTAGACCGAATGTCTTTTTGATATAGCCTATTGTTCTTCTAGTTTTTGCTACCTGAAAGCGTACTTATTCAGAGAAATTGAAGGAGCCTGCACACCATTTTCTCAAATCTCGAACGGATTTGGCGGTGTTGATATGATGGCCATCTACGGGGACAGACCCATTGTGTATTTGACAACCGTAAGTGATGATGTTTGACTTGTTTGCTGAGAACGTCATGAGCCATGTTTTGCATGGCGACTCCAATGGTGTCAAGGCCTGTCGTATATTTTGCAGACACGAAACGAGGTTGTTGGGCTGTCGAAATGGGCAAACGGTTTCGATATCGTCAGCAGAAAAAAGTAGCTTGCCGTGTTTGATAAAATCGCATACGTCACTTACATACATGAAGAAGAACAGTGGTCTCAGAATGCTTCCTTGAATCACCCCACTAGTCACTGGTTTCAGCATTGAGCAGTGATCTTTCATTTTGACAGTTTGGGTTCGGCCTTCAAGATATGAAGAAAACCAGCAGTTCAAGGGATCTTGTATGTTGAGGAATGTTATCTTGATTGACAGGCGTTTATAAGGCACACGATCAAAGTCCCTTTGCATGTCGAGCAGTATGATAATGACCGCATTCCCTGCATCGGCAGATACCGATATATGGTTTAAAAATTCCAATTGACATGTCATGCAAGAGCGCTTACTAAGGAAACCGTGTTGCGAAAGGTTGATAAGGTTTTGTGACCTCAAGAATTCGACAATGGGTGCTTTTGAACGACCTTCAAGGCGAATCTTGTGAATCGGATAATTGCCACAACTTCTATGGCAGGGTCCCTCATGGAATTTAAATGTTTCATCAGTTGTATTAGTCTAATGCTCGTTTGCTCACTGCCAAGCTCAAGCGTCTCTTCGTTTGCATAACCTAGCTCCGTTCTGTATTCTGTGTTCAAATATACCGTTTACTTGCATTACTAGGGAGAAGTTCAGTGTTCTTCTGTGCATCGACTTAAGTGACTCAAGTTTGCCGGTCTCTTGCAGTTGGGATTCTATCTTGCACATAAGAATCAACGCGTTTTGACTTTATGGGGTCCAGAATATCGGCACAAAATTGGAAGTGTTTGATAAATTCTTCGGTTGCTACTTATGGGTCCGATGTAAGGAAGGATGTATTCCAATTTAAGGATCTTAGCAAGAAGGGGAAGGTACTCCAATCGATGTACTTGATCGGACGGTAGAATACAATTGTGGGGTTGATAACTGTACTGAAGCCAAACTGACACTTGACAATATTATGGTCACTTCCCGGAAGTTGGTCCAGAACGGATATCCCTACGGATGAGATACCTGTGGCGAATATGAGGTCCAAAATATGTTTCTGTCTGGTGGGCGCTAAGACATGTTAGTTCCATCCATTCAGTTGAATGCATGAGAGAAAATCAGCTTGCATTACAAGAGCTGTGAATGAGGTCCAGAAGATATTTGGCATGTTGAAGTCATCATTTATTAGTTTGTATTCACAAGGTATGTTTGATACATGACTTATCACCTCTACGAGGTCAGTCAAGTCACTGCAAGTAGCATCAGGCGGTCGGTAAATACATCCAATAAGTAGGTCGCGAGGTCCTATAGAGACCACTAACCACAACGAGTCCTCGATTTTATTAAGTCTAGGCTCGTCAAGTGTAACTGCGGAAAATTGCTCTTTTAGGTAAATGATGCATCCACCGCCTCGTTTTGTGAGACGATCCCTACGAAATATATTATATCCCATGAGGCTTAGTTGTGTGTCAGTATTATCAGTGGAGCAGCACGCCTCAGCGACGAGAGTGATATGGGGATCAGACAAGAAGACAAAAGATTCGAAGATGTGCATCCTACTTATCAATGATCTCATGTTTATGAGTAATGAGTTAATGGAATTCTTTCTGTCAGGCACAACACTTAAGCTGCTAAAGAAATGCGTGGCAGATGTGGAAGTGGGTTGCGAAATATCATATGGAGAGTTCCAGTGTAGGGGATGTAATAATTTTCCCCCAATGTTTGCGTGAATGTCGCAATGTTCTGGAACAGTGTCACTATGTTACGATGACTGAGTGGGACATGGGGAGGGAGGCCAGGTGGTGGTGGATAAAATGCCCGAAGGTGCACTAAAAAAGACTCGGTTGGTGGACATTCGTATTAATTATATAATCAGGTGGTGATGTACCTAGCGAGGTACATACGTTAGGAATTTAGTTACTCGTAGCATGCTTGGATAGAAGGATAGGGATTTGTGGAGCCATTGGGTAATGCGTGGGAAGTGTGTTACCTACTATAATTGTGGATTGGCCATAGCTGTAGAAGACCAATTGTTAACTTTCATCCGCGAAGCAATGTCTCTTGAAAAGTGATTCTGAGAACCAGATACGTAGCGTTTATGGAATAACGCTGATTTACCCTCATGTTGCAAATTTATAATGCTATTCTCTAGTAAACACCGTACAGGCCTTACTGTTGTTCTGGAACCTTGTTTAGGCGTTTTGGGTCTGCGGTTGGCATGTACAGCCACTCCAGATAATGGAGGGTAATGCCTACAGTAAGAAGGAGATGGATTTGTTCGTCCAACCTCGTCTTCGTTCTCGAAACTTGGGATACTGCCCCCAACACTCTGGGGAACTTTGGGCACCTTAGGCCCAGGATTCATTCCAGTCAGCGCCTAGGTTGGTGGTGGAAATCGTCGATGACTAGGAGATGTAGTTTTGGCCCTAACCATGGGTTTCGCCGGAGAAACTTGACCCCGTCCAACGTCAACAGAGCTGGACGTTGTTTGTTTTTCAGTATCCTTCTGGACGGACATCGGAACGGTGTTGCCAGTTACATCTTCCTGGTCGAGGGAAGTCATGGAACACTCAAGATCTACAGTCAAGTCAATGAAGTTGCTGATTTTGTTGCTTGAATTCTTTTTACATTGGAAATGTTGGTTTGCAACATTTCCATGTGGAGTGGTGTCCTGTCACCAAACACTTTTTTCGACTTAAAATTTGTGGCATGCATAATTTGGTCTTGCTTTCTGACGAATTCGTTTGCTGCAAGTTCGTTTGTGAACTGCAATAACAGTGGACAGCATTTGTGTTGTACTTTCTTACGAAGTCTCGGACAATGACAATCCTAGTCTTCCATCCTATTTGCCTTTAGTAAGACTGTTATTACGGTCAATAAAAACATTCTGTCAGGCCCGTTAAACACAACCACTTTACTTGCACAGCATATCCGTTTGTGCAGTTCATTAGCTAATGTGTCAATAAACGTGCCAGCAGCTACGAGATCTTTATGACCGGAAGTGGTAGTCTCAGGATGGGTGCTAATTGGGGCATTTAGAATGCTAACTATCGGATTCAGCCGGTGCAAAATATTGGTGAGCTCTTCATAATTTCTGTGTATGTTCGCCGTTCCAGCCTTTAGATCCGTTATTTTTTTAACCTGATCTGCAAATACTTCGGTAATAGGAACTGAACACAACATGGTGTTGTTCTTTCCTTGTAAGGGGCTAACATTTACTGTTTGAATTACCGTTTTAGCTGCAGACTGTGGCTCCTTAGCAATAGCAGCAGTGGAACAGGTGTTGGACGTGGTGCCTGGGGATTTTATGCCTTCTTTTCGTTGTCACCATACCTTTTTTGCACGAGGCTGATCGCCTGGTAATTAACAATTTTTGAATACTAGCTGACTTAGTGGGCATTATGGTAAAATATTTCTTTTATTAACAAATAATGATCGGAACTTTTAAAAGCGATTAACAGTAACAGAAAGGAGCAAATAGTGAGCTAATTTAGCGGGTATTTGATATAAATGAAAAACACACTTGCATGCAATAATGACTGGCCTTTTTCGAAACACGTGCCGCATGGTAACCACATGGACAGGTAAAAGCTGTACTCACACGTGCCATAACTGTTGTCCACAGTGTACTGTTCACCCGAAGCTAAAAACTGATATTACATAAGGTGCCGTTACCTTGAGCTGGTCTTGTCGTTTACAATGCAGTAAGAGAGCACGCTTACCGAAATGCTAATTGACTGACTAACTAATTGATTGACAAACATCGTCAGCCTGGTTAATATATTCTTGACGTACTGGTCGACGCTAACCACCTCACGGCGGTCACAACCATGGGTGCACTGTATCTCAAATTCCCAAATTAGCCACCCACTGTTGGACCAAATTTTACCGGTGGCTGTGGATAAATGATTTCGTGAATGAGTGCGCATCTTGAGTCGCCCATTGGCATTCTCCAGACGGTTGTTTGTTTGGTGTCCGAAGTGAACAACGTCTAATTGTGCATGGATGGCCTAATTAGGCTTTACATAAAGCCAACTGCACATCAGATAATTCACAATTTTTGGGTCTATGCGTCTGCTTACCGCAACATCTTGGTTGAACCATAACCATAAATGGATAAACGTTTTCCCTCACTCTTCTAATTTATGTACAGTTGCCGTACGATTAAACAAACAGCGACATCTAAATGAATTTGTCTAAATGTATATTGTGGGGTTAACGACATCAAATTACGTGCTTCCTCACGACATCTCGAATGTGGAAATAACACAGAATTATGTCGCCCCATACACGACACGCACTGCTTGCATTTGGGTCGCCATCTCGTCCATCACAAACGTTCTCACAAGTGTGTGATCCCCCATCACACCCAGAAAGGTTTCGAGCAAACGACGGAGGGAAGCGTACTTTTCACTCCAAACATAGCTGTACATCATGGATCTTCCATGGCCCATCCCGTCTGTGACAAGAAGCTGATATTGCTTCAATCTACAACCGCAAATGTGAACTGATAGAGGACTTACCTGTGGCAGTTGGTTCCATGCGTGGCATCAACGTTGACCACATCAAGAAAATGTCTGAGCAACTGTACGTGCTGTTCCCGCGTGAAACATATGTGCGTGTATCTATTACTATTGTCTTTGATGACATGCAATACGCCATTTTTCTTCGTGAGCAAGAAATTGGGGTGGAGTTTCCGCAAAATCAATGCATACAAACCAATTTACTTATTATCTGAGGTTTCAAACGGTGACAGATGCCGCAAATATCCATTGTCGTTAAATACTTGCCATAAACTTCCGAAGCATACTGCTTTAACTCCGCAGTTGGAGTGTTGTACTCGAACAGATGATTAGAGTCGCTCATTTTACTTGCAGTGAGCCGACGATTTGTTGGATGCGCATCGTACATCAAAGCAGTTGGGTCATGGTTGTGCTCTAATGTAAAAGAGCCAATAACCAACATCGTTTTCCTCCTAATGACGTTAAGGCGCGGTTGACAGCATGCATTACGAGAACTGAGCAATGGAAAGCAAGTGGACTCGACTCACTGAACACATCGTAATCCGTGGCTTCCGCTCCTACGTCGCTTGTACTTGGTACATCTGCACGCTATCTACTACGTACCCTCGGCAGTGCTTACACCGACATTATCATACTTCAAGCGTCCATTGCTTGATTGTTTGCTTGAACCAAGCACGCACAAAGCAAGGTGGTCATTCATATATTTATCAAAACAACTTCGAAATTCCATGAAGCTGAAAATTCCCGATCCTCGAATAGATCTTCGATTCCTTGTAGATAGTCCATCACCTGAAGTCAAATGTATACTTGATACATCATTTATTAACATAGTACGGTTAGCTGTCAATCGAAAATGGAAAGCTACTTCAGAGGAAAACGTATATATACTATCACAACATTCACCATTAGCATTTTCGCTGCTGGCGCCAAACAAAAGAGAAACCAATTAACGGTCTATTAGAACAAATTTTTCAAGGCTAGCGAACATTTTTGTTGCGAAAACCAAAGATTTTCAAATTCTTGAGCGATACCACCGAAATATTGCCAGATATTCACGGGTATCTCATAAATTCGCTGTTAAACGACAAATTTCACTCCCTACGGATAGCTTTCAGGGTGGACACTAAAATTGCATTCAACTTCTGCAACTGACGACCGGCAATTGTTTGAAAGACGACTGCCGATAGTAACTGCAAATGCTTAGGTTATAAATTGGAGAGTTAAACTGTGTGCTCTTGGAATTGAACACAGTGCGATCTGTGTTTACTGGAAATTCTCCCGAGCTCGAAGCAGACTCTCATAAAACTCTCGATGATATCCAAGTTGTGAGCAAAATTATCCATAAAGACGATAACTTGTTTTTACCATAACTGGGACATATTTGGAGTGGTTGCCTGGATAAAAGCGGGGGAAGAGCCATAGGATACGGCGTAACACATTTGATAGAGTCGCTGATAGCCGACTAGTTTGCAAACGGCAGCGACTGGAGGGATATTAATGACAAATACTCGCGTGCAGTCCCATTTATCTCGCTAATAATCGTTGATTAATCTGTCTACGGACTAACAGTTACGCAGCGTCAGATGCTATAAGGTGCCTGAGGTTTCCTGTGTCGTCGTACAGAGACGTCAAAGCGGAAATGCGGAGAAGAATTCAGAGGTTCGTAGAATGTCATGCTGGGCGGCGGGGAAGCACGTCAGACCGGCACATTGATGTGTAGCAGGAAGAACATAAATATTCTCATTCATGCCCCCGAAACTACATTTTTACTGGAATCATATTCACATGAATCTATGTTGCTTTGATGAAATGACTTTCCGCTGTTTCGTCTAAAGCTGGGGGATTGCTGTGGTACTGGCAACATACAGAGAACTTTGTCACGTATAATGGTCGATGATGTGGGGTGAAATATAACGAACGAGCCCCACTGGACTAAAGTTTTCCATAACCGTCCCATGAACAACCGGATAATGTTGTGTTAGGCCTTTCACAGGGTGCTTGCGCGACGCTCACAGGACACTCATAGGACGGTCGTGTTGGTTGAGCGCCTATAGAGAGTCGTTTATATTTCTATGCGGCATAAAACCAAGGAAGGCAGTTTTGTTGTCGCCCTCAGTGTCTATCATGAATCTGACGTTCTTGTGCAGAAGTTCACATAGTCATGCAACCGCTTCAGTTCAGCCTGAATTTTTGCCACTGTTGCCATGACTGCTTGCTAGGTAACGACTACATAGGTTTCGCCGTACTAACAGATTAAAGGTGAACAGAGTATCTGGCCACAAGACAACTTGGGTCAGGCTATTGGCGAGCACTATCTAGGGGGCACAAGGATGCCAAACGAGATGTTGATCCAGGCGGGAATAGTGGCTTGGAGAAGAAAGCCGGATTAGCAGGGCATAAATACCACCGTACAAAGTGCTTTGCAGACCATACCTAAAGTATACTGATTATATATATTTCTCAACGCACTTGTGAGAAACACGCTCGGATGTGCGCGATCATGACAGATAATTACATGCGGTTCAAAGCAACAAATGGATATATAACAAGACAAACATGAAGTCTGTTGACAAAAGAAGACGTAATCAAAGGGAAAATAGTCACAGCTTACAACGTTCGATTCACACATAATGAAAGCAGGTAACTCGTCTGTTCCACGGATTCAGTCCAAAAAATGAGATGTTACATTAATTTACCTTTTACAAGGTTAGGTAAGGACGACGTTTCAAATATTTCAAGGTCAGGCGGGGAAATACGTGAAAATTCATGTTCGAAAGATTTCGCCGTTATTTGACAAAACTTCGATCGGAAAATGTTGAAATAATTCAGCTTAGACGAGGGAGGACGGGAAATTCCGAAATCGGACGAAGAATTGAGCAGAGTCCAGCCCAGGACCTCGATCATTGGTCAGAAACGTCAAAAAGTTAAAAATTTCACTAATCGCTCGGCCAATATGGGGTTTTGAGCGTCCATTCATCGCGAAAACTTTTCTTGCATTACGGATGCTCGTGGGAATGGGAAAAAGAGCGCAATATCATGTGTTCAATGGGAAAATGTGAAGGTATCACATGACATTCCGTTTCTTTTCCCATTCCCCAGAGCATCCGTAATGCAAGGAAAGTTTTCGCGATGAATGGACGCTCAAAACCCCATATTGGCCGAGCGATTAGTGAAATTTTTAACTTTTTGACGTTTCTGACCAATGATCGA